>VMDR010004715.1:0-57450 GCA_007922815.1 Macrotus californicus
CCCCCTTGGTTGTGTCCATGTGTCCTTTATAGTGTTTCCTGGAAACCCTTCCCCGCACTGTTCCCTCCCCTGTCTCCTCTGGCCATTGTTAGATTGTTCTTAATTTCAGTGTCTCTGGTTGTATTTTGTTTGCTGTTTTCTTTTGTTGATTATGTTCCAGTTAAAGGTGAGATCATGTGATATTTCTCCCTCACTGCCTGGCTTATTTCACTTAGCATAATGCCCTCTAGTTCCATCCATGCTGTTGCAAAGGGTAGGAGCTCCTTCTTTCTCTCTGCTGTGTAGAATTCCATTGTGTAAATGTACCATGGTTTTTTGATCCAGTCTTTTACTGATGGGCACTTATGTTGCTTCCAGCACTTGGCTATTGTCCACAATAGGTATAGTAGGGGAGTAGAGTGTCCAAGATGCCTTTGATGGTACCCACATGCTGTATCAGCATTTATGTCATGAGGCCGTGCCATATTTAATAAGCAGAAATGTTCTTTTCCCACTTGAACAGGTGCACTGTGGATCCAGAGGTCAAAAGATTTGATTCTCTTTTTTTTCTGTTCCCACCACTCATCCAGTTCTCTGCCTCCGATTCACTACTGGTAATCGAAGTCACACTGTGGGGATGAGTGGAGGCGGAGAGGGGACTGGGAGACAGAGGGAGGAAGGAGGGAGTGAAGAAGGGGGAGGCATTAATGGAACAGAGGCAGGCAATGATAAATTAAGGGAGCAGCCATTAATTTTTCATTTTGACAGATTATCGTCCGTCAGAAGGCAGAGGAGATGGCTCTTGTGCCCAGAGAGAAGACACTTGCTCTTTGTAATGCAGACTTCTGCTTTTCTGGGGGGTTTTCATGGAATTAGGTAGTGAGCACCCAAAGAATGAAAAATTTATGACATTCTATAATTTACATGCTAGAAGATAAATAATAAACTAAATCCTGTCATTAAATTATCCCTTCATTTTTCTTAATCCCCTGGGTGATAAATCTGATTTTACAACAGCATTTAGTATAAATTGATTTTTTTAGTAAGGAAACTATTTTAAATACTTTGGATAGAAATAGATTGTCCTGGATAGTGCATCACCCACGACTTTGAGATACAGTGGTCCTATTAATGTAGCTTTACATTAAGACTGGCATTAATTAACTGAGAATGTCAAGCAGGCATTTTGCAAACCAACACTGATTCTGTGAAGCTTTTCAGTTTAACAAATAGAAACTTGACATGCCAGCATGGCAGTGCAGCTAGCTTCTATAGAAAGAAAACTGGAGAGGTTGACACTATTGGGTAGGATGAAAATGCCTTCTCTGGACGCTGGCTAAAAACATAGTGGCAAGGGCATCATGTTTCAACCATTTCATTTCCTCACTTGTAAGGTGAGGATGATAGTAGTTTAAAGGAGTCAATTAGATAATATGTTTAAAACAAAAATTGACACAGTAGACTGTCATTAAGAGATAGTGTCATTACAGTGCTGGTATACAATAGATTGTGTAATCATAAACAATTATTGGGCGCCTACTGTGTTCCTGACCCTGTCTTAAGCTCTTTATATGCATTAACTCCTTTAATCATCTCCATTGTTCCCACAGTGGAATGTATTAGCATTGTCTTCATGCTGCTATTGAGGAAACAGAGGTGCAGAAAGAATAGGTAACTTATCCAAGCAAGTAGGCAGCTCCTAAGTGGTGGAGTGGTGGTGCCAAGATTATTCACAGACTGAATTATTATTGATACGCCTACCATGGGCCAAGTATATTCCAGGAGTGGGGATATAGCAATGGATAAAACAGGGGTGAAATCCCTATATTCAGAGTTTATGTTCCATGAAGGGAATGAAGACAATAAACAAAATAAGTAATACCATATGCAACCTGTAAGCAGGTGATAAGTGCTTAAGACAAAAATAAAGCAGAGAAAGCTGATAGAGAATGGGAGGTGGGAGGTACAGGGGTAGCAAGAATGCTACAGTTTTTGCCATTGTCATTTTTAATTGATTAGAACACAGGGCATCTGTTTCCTGAACTGGAACTCTTAATCAGTCTGCTACATTGTTTAAGGGGAAGACCAGGGTTTGGAAATCAGATCTATGCTTTGAATCCCATCTCTACCTTGTATTCTCCTTGAAAACTTAATGCAATTTGTGTAATCTCCCCAAACCTCAGCTTCTCAGACTACAAAATGAAAATATCCCTTGCAACAAGATTGTTGAGAAGATGTAGAGTAACAGAGATGAAGGTGAGGCCTCTTGGCCTTTTAGTGCCTCCCATTTCCTTATCTGCATAACAGAGACAGTAGCACCTACCACATAGGTTTACTATGGGGAGGAAATGAGATCATCTATATTAAAGCCAGTAAAAGAAGATTCATAGGTGGCCCCAAGAGCCTTCCTGAGTTTGGCATCCATTAATTTTTGTGGCCAAATATCATCCATTGCATGATCTTGAGGAAGACCATTTTCTCAGCTATCCAATAGCAGAGCTGGATCAGATGACTGTGAGATGACATAGTAAACTTAATGCAGCAGCATAAACAAAGCATCAAACATTCTCTCTGGCACGTGGTAACAAGTAATAGCAACAATCAGTTATAAAGAGCTTTCTGTGCAGTGGGAGCTGTGCTAACTACCTCGCCAGCACTACCTTCCCTAGACCTCATCATAACCATAAGAGGGAGACAATATTATTATCCTCACTTTATAGATCTGCAGAGTTGACAAGTTGAAGAAACTTGTCCCACATTCACCCAACTTCCAAGAGACAATACTGGGTCTGGGGACTTAGTCTTCTACTTCCAGAATGATTTTTTTTTTTTTTGCCTGAGAAGTTTGGTATCATGAAGATAGTGCTCAGGACAGAGTAGGTGTTCATTAAATGTTTGTTGCATAAGCCATTCTTTCTTCTGGACTGGATGCAATGTCTCCTAGGGGATCAGTCTTATCTCATCACACATACCCTCAACATTTAGAAGTCCTCACATTATGTTATTTTGTCTGACAGAACATTATATTATATTGTCTGACAGTGGAATTTACATGCAGAATTCTGTGAATGTCTCTGAACATAGTCCCCTCTCTTTCTCAATCATTTATGGCAAATGCATCCTAATGATTCAACATAAAGGGTTGATGAGTAGAGATGACAGGATTCAGTGCCATTCTTGCCTCCTGGGTACAGAGGAAAAGCATATGGAGCCACAAGAAGCCTCTGTAGAATTACTGAACATTGGGGCCAGATGGTATTTGCCGTAATTTTCTAGGACTCAGCTATAGCTCAAGTACATGCCACAACTTGCTGTTTTTTTAACCTGTTGCAATTGACAGAAGGTGAATATCACAGTGAAATAGGTTGATGGGAATCACTGGTCCAGCTTATTATTGTATAGATGTACAACTGAAGCTCAAAGAGACCAAGTGACTTACCCCAGGTGGCCTTTCCCACCATAAGAGCCCCTATTCCACAGGTCAGAAAACCAAAGCAGAGATTCTGCCAGTAGCTAAGTACATCCATCCTAAATGAGCCCTAACTATGCCTTCTGGAACAGGGAAAATAAACACAGGATCGGTTGGGAGACCCATTGGACCCACTGGACCCACAGTGAGAAAGACCTGAGCTAAAACTCCATTGACCACCTGACCATAACCCCCCACTCTCACTGCAGAGCTAAGGACATTTTGAGTCTCCTGGAATCCATGTCATTTCAGAGCCAGTGTTCAGCAGTCTCCAAAAGATCTGATTGTCTTTTTTTCCCAGTGCACAGTGACCCTGATAAAAGTTCCCCTGGGGGAAGATTGTGAGAAAGACTTATATTACAAAATGTTGGTAGTCTACTGGATGCTTTCTCAAGATGACACAACTTCGCCTTCATTTGAGGGGCTCTGGGTATATAAACTGGTTCAGGTCTTGGAATTGATTGAGAGACCATGACTGTTTTTATGATTCAACTTAGATGTTTTTCACTTGATTGAAAACTTTTCTGTTTTACAGATCAAGTAAGAATTTCATAGTCCTCCCATCCATCTTACTTACAAGAACCATGATTAACTAGTCAATGCCATATGATGAGGTCTGTGCAAGTTGAACTCTTCTGATTTGACTCTGCTTTGACTCTTCTGTCCATTATGATAACCACACTCTTCCTGCATTGGAGGTTGAATGACTCCACTTGGCCCTTGCTAATACATGAGATCTAACCAGATCACTAGGGAGAAGTAGGGAGGGGTCATAGGAGGAGGTTGCCCAAGGCAATGGTAAACAGTCTAGAATGGATTGGCTGAGAAGCTGAATTCCTCCAGAGTACATAGAATTATGAGCCAGAAGATTTAAAATAAAAAGAGGGCAGAGGGACTTCCAGTCATGATGGCAGCATAGGTAAACATGGCTTGCTTCCTTACACAACCACATCAAAAATACACTAAAATAGAGCAAAACTATCACTCAGAACCATCAGAAATAGAGTTGAATGGAAGTCTGACAACTACAGGATTAAAGAAACCACATCTACCCAGACTGGTAGGAGGGGTGGACAAAGAAGGGAGGGATTGGTCCCAAACCAGGTGTGGTAAATAAAAATTTGGGAGGGATATCTTGGGACCAAGAAGTCCCAGCCCAATTTCAGGCCCTCCAGCCCAGGGTTCTAGTGCCAGGAAGAAAATTCCCCATAACTTCTGGCTGCAAAAACCAACAGGGATTGAGTCACTGGAAGAAAATTCTGGAGTCCCAAGCAGTTCCTCTGAAAGAACCCATTCACAGACTTACTCCTCCTGAGTACCAGCACCAGGGTAGCAGCTTGAAAGGCACCAGTGACAAACAGGAAGAGACCAAACTATCTGGCATTAAGGTGAGAACTGGAGGACAGCTTTCTCTCAAAAGAAAGGTGGGCAGAGGCCATTGTCCTTTTTCTGAACCCTCCCCCCACAAAGCCACAGATCCAGCAGGCTGGTGCCATATCTGAGAATCCATCAACCTGGCTAACACTATTTGACCCACCCTGTAGATCCCCAATGACTCGGTCCTACCCAACTTGCAGGCCCACCCAAGCTGCTTTTCTGTATGAATGGCTGGTCTTGGCTTATGTTTCACAACTTCCTAAATCCTCTCAAACAAGCAACAGCCAGCCTTAGTGAGCCAGTAACCCCCATATCTAGCCATTTCAGATTGCTTTATAGCTCAAGCAGGCAAACATAGCTGGGGGCTGACCTTGACCTGTACCACCTGGGAAACTCCAGAGCCTTGGCACCCAGTGGACAGCTACAGACCATGTCAGAGCACCACCATCCTGCCTCTATACAGCTGATCCTCCATGGAGGACAGAGTTTGGTTGTTAGTAGTCACAGCCAGTCCTTGTAGCTGACTGGTCTGAGCAAATCCCTCTCATTGACCTGGCAACAGCAATCAAGGCTCAACTATAACAGGAGGGTATATTCAGCCCACATGGAGGGCACACTTCAAGTACCCAGCCTGGGTGATAGGGGAGGCTGTGCCACTGGATCCTATAGGACACCTACTACATTAGGCCACGCTACCAAGACAAGGAGTTATAGGAGCTCTATCTAATGTATAGAAACAAACACAGGGATGCTGCCAAAATGAGGAGACAAAGAAACATGGCTCAGATGAAAGAACAGATCAAAACTCCAGAAAAAGGGCTAAACTAAATGGAGATAAGCAATCTATCAGATGCAGAGTTCAAAACACTGGTTATAGGATGCTCAAGGAACTTAGTGAGGACCTCAACAGCATAAAAAAGATCCAGTCAGAAAGAAAGTATACACTAATTGAAAGAAATAACAATCTTCAGGAAAACAAGAGTAGAATGGATGAGTCTGAGAATCAAATCAATGATTTGGAACATAAGGAAGCAAAACACAACCAATCAGAACAAAAAGAAAAAAGAATCCAAAAAAAATGAGGATATGGTAAGTAACCTTTGAGACAACCTCAGGCATTCCAACATTCACACTGAGGAGTGCCAGAAGGAGAAAAGAAAGAGCAAGAAATTGGAAATCTATTTGAAAAAATAATGAAAGAAAAATTCCCTAATTTGATGAAGTTAATAGACATGCAAGTCCAGGAAGCACACAGAGTCCCAAACAAGATGGATACAGAGACTCACTCCAAGAGACATCATAATTAAAATGCCCAAGGTTAAAGATAAAGAGAGAGTCTTAAAAGCAACAAGAGAAAAGCAGTTAGATACCTACAGGGGAATTCCCATAAGACTGTTAGCTGATTTCTCAAAAGAAACTTCACAGGCTAGAAGGGATTGGCAAGAAATATTCAAAGTCATGAAAGCAGGGACATGCAGCCAAGGTTGCTTAACCCCACAAAGTTAACATTTAGAATCAAAGGGCAGATAAAGAGCTTTCCAGACAAGAGAAAACTAAAGGAGTTCATCATCACCAAACAATTATTATATGAAATGTTAAAGGGACTTATTTAAGAAAGAAGATCAAAACTACAAACAATAAAATGGCAAAAAATACATATCTACCAACAATTGAATCTAAAATATAAACTAAGCAAACAAGAACAGAGACAGAATCATGGATATGGTGAGTGTTTTGATTGTTTCCAGATGGGACAGGGATATGGGGAAATGGGTGAAGAGGTGAAGGGATTAAGAAGTACAAATTGGTAGGTACTGAATAGCCATGGGGATGTAAAGTACAGTATACGAAATAGAGTAGCCAAAGAACATATATGCATGACCCTTGGACATAAACAAATGTGTGGGGATCACCGGAGGGAGGGTCCGGTGCTGGGTGCAGGAGTGCAAAGGGGGGAAAATTGCGACAACTGTAATAGCATAACCAATAAAATATAATTTAAAATAAAACAAAATAGAGGGCAAAGACTAGCTCTCAGGCTCTCTTCCCCGAGGATGCCTGGATGATTTTGGTGCTGCTGCCTGTGTTTCCTAATGAATGGTATTTTGGATGGGAGAAGGAACTCCTGGACAGACTAGGATTGGGCTGGCCTGGCAGAGGGTCCAGGATTATTCTTCTTTGAGTGTTTCTAGAGAGAACAGGCTCTGAGGCAGAAGCCTGCCATTCTTCCAAAATTGTGTAGCTTTTGTATCTTATATTGTTCTAGTTTGTAAACTATAGAAATAAGATAATTAAAACCTAACAGGGGGAATGATAGGAGAACTCAGTTGTTAAAGAGTTTACTTAATTGAAAGGCTTAAGTGATGAAAGCTGTAACTAAAGAGTTAAAGATTTTAGTCTTAATTATAGGCTTAAATGACTAATGCATGTGAAAAGCTCTTCTTCCAAAATTGTGTAGCTTTTGAATAAAGACTCCTCTCCTTTATCACCAAACCTTTGCCTCCGGAATTTTGCCAAGAGGGTGGTGGTAGGTAGCAGGACCACACTTGCTGTTCAGTAACATGACTGCCTCAGAATCCAATGACCCCCACAGCATTTAGGTTGCCCAATTCAGTGGCTGTGGCTCCCTCAGTTCTAAAGAGAAGAGAAATGACAGCTCTTCAAGGATGCTGAGGCTCCCCTCTCAAATTCATTTCTGAAAATAACAGTGAAAAATATGTCCTCTGGGCCCTCCAATTGTGGTCAAGTAGGTCTTAAATGTAACATATCCACTCTAACATTCATTTCTCCCTAAGCCGCTAAATCCAAAGAGATGGGGCATTTCCAGTTTGTTCACAGTGGGACTTCTTTTTTTTTAATCCTCACCTGAGGCTATGTTTATTGATTTTAGAGAGAGGGGAAGAGAGAAAGAGAGAAGTGCAGAGATGCAGGCAAGACACACTGATCCATTGCTTCCTGTATGCACCCTGACCAGGAACTGATCCTGCAGCCTAGGTATGGGCCCTGACTGGGGATCAAACCTGCAAACTTTTAGTGTACAGGACAATATTCCAGTCAACTGAGCCACTTGGCCAGGGCCACAGTGGAACATCTTTTGATCCATGTTTCAGCAAACCAACAAACCAAACCATTAGAGCCCTTTTTGACTCTCCAAGCCACACCATTAAAGACAGAATTTCTGCTTAATGGAGCATATCAATCAATTAGGCCTAATCTAAAGTTATCTTCCTCCCACCATTATCCCACACCCTTAATATCCACTCCTACACAAGTTCCCCCGATTTCTGCTTGTAGAAATGAGAAAACTCAAGTAGTTCTTTTGAAGTGTAACATATCTCCTCCTGAGTCACATCTTGTACCTCACCTTTTGATGCCTACTGTAAATACAGGTTCACATACAAAGAGGGGTGGTGGGGGTGGGTCCGGAGGAGAATCAGCACTGTCTCACATGGCAACTGCCTCAGGGAGGCCATGACCATTTCCTCAGGCAATACGGGGTTAATCCCTTCAGATGGAGATAAAAAGGCTGACATCACTATGGGAGGGAAGACCTCTTCCACTGGCAAAGAAGGCTCATCAGAATTTAGGGGCTCAGTGTCCCCAGCTTCATCAGGGTCTTCTCACATGTCCTCATTCCCATTCTTTCTCAATCGATGTCTTCACTTTCACATTAGACATCCTGCAAGCCTGGGAGTTCAGCTTGCTTTGTAATTGAGCCAATTATGGGATGAGGCCCTGCATTTGATTTTTAGTAATTACAACCCTGCAGCTACAGGAGAGAAAGTTTTCCCTCAGGGCACCTAGAAGCTCTTAGGTCATTTATGTGGAATTGGAATCCTGGAGTTCATTCTTTTCTCTCACCAATTTGTCCAGCAACATTAGGAGCAACCACACAATGCCATTATATTCCTTAGTTTTCTAAAAACATTCAAAGTATCACATGCAGGATTACTAGCTGCTTATTTTCTATCAGTGATTGATTAGTAGTATCCAGTACAGATATCTGATATATATTTCTATAAACATTAATTTCCTCAACTCTCTCTTTACTACTGGAAATAGAATTCTTAGTGTCTTTAGAGCTAATCAGATTACAGGGCCAATTCCAGAAACTCCAGAACCAGTTCAGAAAACTCATCTTTAAAATTCTGTTTCTCTAGAACTACTCTCAATATCAGAATCTGTATTAGTCAGGGTGCTCCAGAGAAAAAGAACCGATAGGATAGATGACAGATAGGTAGATAGATGGATAGGTAGATAGATGGATAGGTAGGTAGGTAGGTAAATAGATAAATAATTTCCTGCCTCACTCCCACTTTCCAGATAGATAGATAATGTAAGAAGAAATTTATTATGGGAATTGGCTCACATTTTTATGGAGCCTGAGATATACCACAATGTACCATCTGCAAGCCAGGGAATGAGAAAATTCAGTGGCATAATTTAGTCCAAGTCCCAAGGCCTGAGGACCAAGGGAGCCAGTGTGTATAATTCCCAACTCAAGGCCAAAGGCCTAAGAACCTGGGGTAAAGGGATTGCCACTATTGTAAGAACTAGAGTCTGAAGATCCAAGAACCAGTAGTTCCAATGTTCGGGGGCAGAAAAAGATGGACATCCCAGCTCCAAAAGAGAGAAGAGAATTCACTCTTCCTCTACCTTTTTGCCCTCAATTGATTGGATGACACCCACCCACGTTGGTGTCCTTTTTTTACTCAGTCTGCTGAATCAAATGCTAATATCTTTTAGAAACATCTTTATAGACACACCCAGAGATAATGTTTGCCCACTATTTGGCAACCCCTTAGCCCATGCAAGTTGATACATGAAATTAACCATTACAGACAGTGATGAGCCCTTCCTCATCTCTTTCCTCCAGAGCTCCTGATGTTGGCACACACTCCCTTACAGGAGTCAGAAGCACAATAGAGTCTGGGAGACTGAAAAAATTTTCCAGGTAATCCGAAAAAAGCAGCTGATCAATCCCCATGGGGAGTCCTAGGATTCTGCTCAGCTCACCTGCCAAAGGAGAGGTGCCTTCTCCAAGGTCAGGAGGAGCAGAATTTTCCTTTCCTCTATGATCTCACCCAGTGCTGTGGCTCCATGTGCCCTCCACACACTGGTCACTCCCAAATGCACACATTCAGCCAGACTCTCCCTTGACCTAGAGATTCACCCAGCCAATTTTCCCCTGGATGTCTTTTAGGTGTCTCAAATTCAACATACCCCAAATCAAACTCCTGCTTTGCCCTTTTAAGCAAAAAGAAGAAAAAAAAGGAAAAGAAAAAAGCCCCTGCACACAAATAGGTGATTTCTCATTTCCAAGGAAGGAATTTATAGTTAGATTATTCTATAAATCAGTGTGTTTCCTGGCAATCTGCCATCACTTATTTTGGCCACCCAGGAGGAAAACATCAGTGTCTGCAAGTGGGGAGTATTACTAGGAGCCTCCCAGGGAATCTGGGAGATGTGAGTGCTTTCCTACTCACCCATCCCTGGGATTTCCTACCTTCCTCCCACTTGCCACGAAAGGGACAGATAAAAGGGCTCACCGCATGATCTGCCCTCAGGTCTCACTCCTCAGAGGTAATCAGCCCTGAGCACTCTCTGAAGTAAGAAGCTACAGTGAGATGTTTTACCTAAAAGAGCCAATTAAACCATGAGAGATTATTTGCAGATAGACTTTGGATGAGGGCGTTTGAAGGGTTCCCTTTCTGTTGTGTTTATTTCTTTGGGGATGCTTTTTTAGGCTTCATTAACCACTGGAATTTAACTCTAATGGAAATAAAATAAATATCAAAGAGCTTTGCTGGAAATTACTGATGGCCTCTGTTTTGGAGGATAGGTTGGAGGATTTCTTTCTATAAAGCTTGAGCGGCTAGAAATCCTGCCGTCTTCCAAAAGCCCCCCAGTCTCCCTCTCCCAACAATTCTATGTAAATCTCAGGAAAGAACTCTCATTGGTCCTTTTAGGTCAACACCTCCACCTTGCACCAATCATTGTTGCCAGAGGCTACAGCCCTCTGGCCAGTCACTGGTACGTAACTGTAGTGGATGTTATTGGAAAGATAGGAAGATCTTTGAATCGATACACTTTTTAAGTAGTTACTACCTTCCACCCTTCTACTACTGCATTCCTCGGATGATGATGTTAGCTGTCATTTATTGCTCGTGTACCAAGCACTATGTAAGCACTTCTTGTGCATGGTCTCATTTAGACCTCACAACAATCCCATGATGTAGGGATCATTTATAATGACAAAACCAAAGCTTAGAGAAGTGAAAACATTTACCAAAGTCACACTGCTAGGAAACAGAACAATTTGGAAAATCACTTCTTAGTACTTACATTAGTTATCTATTGCTATGTAGCAAATTACCTCAAAACTTAGCAGCTTAAGGCCACAAACATTTGTTATCTCAGTTTCTGCAGGTCAGGATCCAGTCATGGTTTCCAGGCTGGAGGTATACATTTGGGAGTGACTGTATGTGGAGGGAATATGGAGCCATGACAAAGAATGAGATCTTAAAGTAGGCACCTCCCCTTTCCCAGGTGAGCTGAGCAGAATCCCAGGATGCCTTATGGGGTTGATTAACTGCTTTTCTTGGATTACCTGGGAAATTGCTCCAATCTTCCAACCTCCAGTGTGCTTCTTACTCTTGTAAGGGAGTGAATGCTATGGGCATCTCTGCCTTTAGGTCTCTTGGAATCTGTAATCAAGCTGTGAGCCAAAGCTGCAGACTGATCTGAAGACTTCTCTGAGGAAGGAGCCACTTCCAAGCACATTCCTGTGGTTATTGGCAGGACTCAGTTCCATGTGAGGTATTGGACTGAGGGCCTCAGTTTCTCACTGACTGTTGGCCAGAGGCCTTCCTTAGTTCCTTGCCACCAGGGCCTCTCCACAGGGCAGCTCTCAACAAGGCAGCTGCTTAATCAGAGCAGAAAGTTATAGGGAAAGAGAGGGCTCAAGATGGAATTTCCCTTCTTGTAACCTAATCTTCAAAGTGACATCCCAGCTGGTTTTCCTTATTCCACTGGCTAGAAGCAAGTCATTGGGTGGTTCCCACTCCAGGGGAGAGGATTAAACAAGAAGAGAGGGACATGGGACATCTCAGAGGCTGCCTACTGTAGTGCTGTCCTTTCAGATAAGGAGACAGCACTCATCTTCAAACATTTCACTTGTGGAAGGGACTTCTCCTTCAACTTTCCCACTTCATTCTCCGGATTTACTTTACCCCAATCCTCAGAGGATTGCTTGATCTGCTCACTTCCCAGTCTAACCACACTCCTCCTTGGCTGCGTGCTTTCCCCTCATGTGTTGTCTTTCCCCCACACCTGAAACCTTTGAACCTGAAAGGCATCACATACTGTAATTGTCTGCAGCTAATCCAATCCCCTCATTTTGCAAATAAGAGCAGGAAGGCACAGAGAGGGAAGGGGCCTCCCTGAGATCTCACAGGAAGCCAGAGGCAAGGCTGGGACTTTGAACCTCAGAGGCTCCCAGTCTGCTGCACATCCCAACACCCCAGCATCCATCCTGGCTGGGAAATCAATGCAAACCAGGCACTTGAACTCTGGGGAGACTGTCGACATTTCATCAACATACAAATGAGGGAAACATTTAGGCCGCTCCTCTCCCTTCTCTCCATCCCTTTCTTCACAGGGCATTGGCTTTATCCTCTCCTGGGAGCAGGAGAAGGACTTACTTGTTAACTGAGCAGTGAACAAGCCTTTTTGTGTGAAAATCTAAGATGCTCTCACACTGTGCCTGCTGTCGTTTCTGGGTGCACAATGCCCTCTAGTCCCAAATCAGGGAAGTTCCAAGAAGGAAGATATGGAAAACAATAGGAAATCCTGAAAGATACAAAATCCAATGCCCATAATCATTCATAGCAAAGCTGTTTAATTTGGGACTCTCAGGGGTCCAGGACCTCCCAAAATTTCAGGTAAATTACTATATAATGTAAATTTTTCTTTAGAAAATGTCTGTCACTTTCATTGAATTTTAAAGGAGTAGCTATGTCACTAAATGAAAAGATTTGGACCCACTGAATTAGACTTTCAGAATATCTGGAACACCTTCATTGATTTAAAAGGAATGTCAAAAATAACAATCAGAACATGGACTTTTTTGAAATAAATCCCAAATACTCTGAGGGTTTAATATCTTATGTCTTCCCCGTTCAGTCCAACTTGCGAAGCATTTCATTCTTTTCTACAAATTGTGATTTGGAAGCTGGTATTTTAAGGTTTTATTTAATTCAATAGATGTGTGCTAAATTCCTATCTTGTTCTAAGCATCGGGGATACAGAAACGAACCACAGTGGACACTTGTTTATTTTTGCTGTTCAATATCCATCTCCTCTCCTTTGGTAACACCATCCCAATTTCCTTCTGAAAATCACCCCTTTTTCTATTCTTAAGCTATGACCTCTGGAGTAATCTGAATTCCCTTGGCACCAGGGATGGATGAGCAAGTAATCTCAGCTATTTAGCACACCCCATCCTGCCATTCACGAAGGTGGTTTCAGGGAATAAGCATTCAGAGCTAACCTTGGAGCTGAGCCAAACCTATGGGGAGAGATGGCCACGCTTTCACTCACCGCTGGAGTCGCATCTGAGGGTAAATCTTCAGCAAAGACTGAGAAAGTAGAGCCAAAATATAGAAAGAGACAACTGAGCCCTACATGAAGCCACATCTGAAAGTAGCCTAATCTCTATAGACTCTTTTTTTTTTCTCTAATAAAAGTGAAACTGGCTTTGTATTACTGGCGACAGAAAAAATCTTAATGGTTACCCTGTCTGTGAGGACTTCACAGTCCAGCAATGTAACTTGTTTATAATGCAAAGTATTATACAACAAGAGTACAACATGTGCCGTAAGTAAATACACACACAACCTATCTACACTGATATCAACACAGATGATACAGATACAGATATAATCTCAAGTTCAGAAAAAGTTGAAGGGAATATTACAGACTCCTCAGTAGATAGAGTTTGCATTCTGCATTATTAGATGAAAAGGATACTACAAGAAAAGAATAGTGGAGTCAGGAACACATGCTGGAATATGTCCAAGCTTATAACCAGGTTGTCATGGGAAGGATCAAGAATCTTCCTAGAAATTGTGACTTTCCATATGTGACTGAGTTGTCTCCGACCTCAGCTTCTTAGACCACATTAAAAATAAGGTCACATTTTTAAAAATTCTTTTTCATTAAGATGTAATTCATATACCATAAATTTACTCTTTCAAAGTTTACAATTTAATGGTTTTTAGTATGCTCATGAAATTGTGCAACAATACTCAAAGTAATTCCAGAGCATTTTTTTTAATCAACACACACACACAAAAAAGAAAAAGAAAGCAACCCTATATCCTTCAGCAGTCATGCTACATTTTCTCCATCTCCCAACCCTTGGTAATCACTTATATATTTTCTGTTGCTTTAGATCTGACTACTATAAATGGAAACATAAAACGTGTGGCCTTTTTTGTCTGGCTTCTTTCACTTAATATACTGTATTCAAGCTTCCCCTCTGTTGTGGCCTATATTAGTGCTTCATTCCTTTTCATGGCTGACTGCTATCCCATTATACGGATAGGCCACATTTTGTTTATCCATTTGTTAGTTAATGGACTCCAACTTAATTAGGAGGGGCATGTGGCCCTGGCTTTGGGACTTTTCTAGAGACCCTCAGGTAAGCTACATGCATAGTTAGAGTCGAAAAGCTCTGCTTTGGAGAAAAGAGACAGGGTATAGAGTATCTATGACTTGTAGAGATATTTTTACTAATAGTACCCTCTTGAAACTAACAGTTTTGAGATGGAAAACACCATTATACAGACCTTGAATAGTTTAAAACATACATAATAAAAAGCCAATGTCTATTTGGGGAGAATCTGGGCCTTTCCTCAATTTATACAAGGGCAGAAATAAGATCAGTCCAAGGATCTCCAGGTCGCCGCAGATGATGAACACTTCTTGTACTTGACCATTTTATGTCAGTCACTTCCTTCTCCATAATACTTTCTCCCTTGGTTTCCATGACCCTGCATTTTTCTTACCTCCCAATGTCTCTGGTGATTCTTTTCTACTCTTTCTTTTCTCAAGGATTTCTCTTTCTTTTCTACAAAGTTCCTTTTTGTGTCTGTTGGCCAAGAGCCTCTTCCCTTGCCCCTCCCCAAATCTAATTCACCTGGATTCCTTACCACTTTAGTTCCTAAAATATCTAAAATCCATACACTATTCTCCACCTCTGCACCACCACATCCCTACCACCTCTCACCTGGGTAAACTGTTCACTTCTTCTTACTGGCCACCCTGTTTGCATTCCTGTTCTCTCTTCAAGCCTCTCTCCTGCAGCCAGAATGATCTTTCCAAAACTTGTGTATTTTCATGTTAAAACCTTTCTATGATGTCCCAATACTCTTAGAATAATGACCTAAATCATATCATGGCTCAGGAAGATTATATTTTCTAAAAATACGTTGCTTCCTACAACCAACACCTGCCTCCAAGCAAAGTTGCAATGGAAAGGGGTAGAGGGAGGGGATGGGGGGGCATAGGCTTCAGGGGCAGCCTGGGGAGGATATCTATGTGGTGTCCTGACAAGGGAGGCTGGGGAGAGAATGAGCTAACAGTCCCAAACATCAGTCCTATGAATTTGCAGCATTGTCCCCTGGCTAGGGCTCATCCTCTGAAGGGCCAGATTTGGGGGCTTGGGACTCTGCTTAGAGAGGTCAATGAGACAGCTTTCTGCCCCACACCTACGCTTTAGGTCATGATATTTTTGCCTAGAGAACATTTTTACATTGTCAAGTTGACCAGAGCAAGAATCTCCAGGCTTTGCATGGCCTGAGTGCTACAAATATCTCTGGTGTGACCTCTGTCTAGGCCCCTCCTGACTCACCATTCTCTATCTAATTGGCCTCCTTTAAGTATATATATTTTTTACATACCATGTCAAATGAATTCCTCCCCATTGTCCATTTTGTCTTTTCTCAGTGCAACTGATCAGCTGGTCTACCTGACAAGCAAGAAGAAAACTGATGTTTGTTAAGTAGTGATTGTGTTATTTGAAGCCTATATATGCCTTATTTCACCATTTTATTCACCCCTTATAACTACACATGAAGGACTACACATGCAGAACTCCCCCTTGCTGAAAAATTCCTCCCCGGCTTTTTCCAGTTACCTTCTACTTAGCCCAGACGTCACAATTTCCAAGAAGTTCCCCAGACATGACAGACTGCACTTCATATGTCTAGTGTGCGCTTTTCCTTGTGGGACTTCTCACAGCTGCCATTTTACATGTATCCCTGTGATTGTTTGATTAATAGCTTTTCCACCACTGGTTCGTGAGTAACATGAAGCCACAGAAAGTGTCTTTTTAGTTCACTGTTCTGTCCCCAGTAACCAGCATGGAATCTAGGTCCTTGTCAATACCGCTTTTGAAGAAATGAAAGTAAGGAATGAAATCCTCTGATCCTCAGTCTCTTCAACTATAAAAATAAAAGAGAGATAGTAATTGATGTCATGGGGAGATGGTTATAAGGCGCAAATAAAATGGTAAAATGAGGCATGTATAGGCTTCAAAAAACACAATCACTATTTATCAAACATCAGTTTTCTTCTTGCTTGTCAGGTAGACTAGCTGGTCAGTTGTGCTGAGAAAAGATAAGATGAACAATGGGGAGGAATTCATTTTCCTCTTCTTTCCCTGAGTCACTCATGCCACTGCCTCCCTGAGACTCTTGCCCACTCATCACTCATTCTTTACCCTTTTCCCAAATCCCATTTGGAATCTCCCTGCCATTAGCTATGCAGGATAATTGGGCAAAGATCATTAGAGGTTGGGATGAGAAGGGAAAGAGAAGTAGAAGGAGAGCAGGAACCAAGGCTGTTGCGCACCTGTGGTGAGTGAAGAGCAGACATGTCAAGTGTATGACTCTGTACAAAGAAAACTGAAATCCACTGAAGGAAAAGAAAAGAAAGGTAAGTGGGTGGAATCCTTTGGGGATTAACCCTTTTAGAGAAGCAGCTTCTCCATGTTTGGCTGTCATCCAAAGCCAACTCCTTTCTTGGCTCAGTTATAATAAACATCCTCTCTTCCTATGAATAAACAAAGAGGGAAGTAAGAAATTTTGAGATTTTATGTTGTCATTGTAAAAATAAAATAAAATAAAAGTGTCATTGTGAAAAGATTGCTGCAATTGGATATGACTTTAAAAATAAAGAAAAGAGAAGGAAGGACTTCTCAGGACAGAGTTCTTGCAGTGTGAGCTCAGTTAAAATAAGAAGTCTGGAGTGTTATCTCTGTCAAGCTGAGGGGCCTATGGAGTCAGGAGGAGAAGGGACACTGCCTGAGCCACCCTTTCCATTCTCCCTTTTTTATGATATTTCTCAAAGGAGTGTGTGAAACACTAAATTATGTAGCTTTACTTCATTTAAGTAACTCACGGCTATGATACCTAGGTCCGTGTGTCTCAATATTTAGCATGCCCCAAAATTTATATTGAAAACTGGGTAATTGAGTACCATTTCCAATGATTCAAGTCTCTGATGCAAATGCTATATGGAATAGTTTTTGGGAAACACTAATTAGAAAGATCCTCTGATTCAAGCATAGCCAATAAGTTTTATGGACATGTTAACTGTAACTGATTGAGAGTGTCTGCTGGAGCCCTAGATTGAGACCAATCCTGAGCCTGAGCCATCAATTAGTGATGTCTGTCATAAGCAGGGAATTTAGAGTTATGGCAGGTATGTCAAGTGTTTCCCACCCATACTCTAAACATTCATTGAGCGAGCATGTACCAAGCACAAATACACCAGAAAGATTAAAGCACATCCAGCCGTGGCCAGGTAATTCAGTTAGTTAGAGTGTCAACCCAATATGCCAAGATTGTGAGTTCAGTCCCGGGTCAGGGCACATACAAGAATCAACCAATAAATGCATAAATAAGTGGACCAACAAATTGACATGTCTCTCTCTCTCTCTCTCAAATTAATAAATAATTTTTAAATATAAAAAACATATCCAGCCCATGCTGTGGTAAACACGTGAAGAGATATATAATAAACTAATTATGGTTTATAACAGAGATATGAACACAGTGCTGTGACAGAACAATGAAAAGAGCAAGGGAGCCTGTGCAATCAGACAAGGCTTTGTAGAACAAATGAAATTTAAGCCTGGCCTTGGAGAATGAACAGGAATTGCACAAGTAAAAGAAGGGGGAAAATACATCTAGGCTAGAAAGGATAACATGCACAAAACAGAAAATATTGTAAAATTTGGTTGAAAATAAAAAGTTAATTGACTGAAACAGAATACTCAGGTTAAGTGGCAGGAGGCAAAACTACAAAGGCCATCTAGGTACTAAGACCTATTCTCCAATGTCCTATGCTTTATGAATCCTTAGACCCCCATAACAATGCCAACCACACAGTAGGTACTCAAGAAATGTGGCAAATGAATAAATGATGAATAAATGTTGTTCTCTGGATCCTCTGTGTGTGTGTACATATATGCGTGTGTGTTTGTCTGTCTCATTGGCCAAGTACTTTATACCACTATCCTATTTACTTCTCACCACAGTCCCACAAGTCTTCCTCATTCTCTTTATCTTATAAATGAGAAGCTGAGGCTCCCAGAGCTTTCACATTTTAGAACCAATATTTTAACCTGGGCCTTTCCAACAACTATTTTACACGTAAGACCCAAGAATAGAACCCTTACCCTGATAATCCCAGGTCTAAGGGACACGTATGAATAGAATGGAAGAGCATATATCTTGGGAATATCTCAGGGCTACATAAATGACCTTAATAGCTATGTCCTTACAGCTCTAATAAAGTCAAAAGTGACACTGTTTCTTTAAAAAAGTTAATTAAAATTAATAAAGAAAAATGACTGTTCAACCGTCTGCTGGATCCGTGTTGGACTGTGTGGAATGTCAGCAGTGGGATGGGTTTTGATGTGGGTAAGAGTTAAGCCTTGAGTTATTATCAGAATTAGGGGACTTTATTGGTTCACATCGTCCAATCTTCCCCAGCCATTATGGTTTTGCCGAAACATTAAATTACTTTAAACTTTCATTTTCCTCTTAAAACTAAATTAGTTTGGAGGAAATTGTATTTTCCCAGCTCTGGCACCAGCCTCGGGCAGAGGGAGTTACAGTACAGCGCACAGATAAACAACAATCACGGCCTAATTACTAAGTGGTAAGAGCTGCGTTTCTTGAGTTACATTTGCTTTAAAGTTCCCGCAGTCCTAGAGCAGGGCAGCTCTCCAGTAGATTTGCTCAGGAAGCTTTCTATTATTTATGTGGTGGCCTTTCTGCATCTCTAGCTATGGAAAGGGGAGGGGAAATGGAATTTGTGAAGCACCTACTATGTACATGCACTGCTAACTCTATCCTTACTACTAGTATTATGAGATCCATTTTATAGATAAAGATCCTTGAGGTGAGGGCTAGTGAATGGAGGATGATTCCCTAAGGATCTATTTCTGGGCCAGATAATATGTTGGGATCCTTTTTTTTTAACTGTAGCAAAAACCTGCTCCTGTCTGCAAAGCACCTCCCTTCTTTAAGGAAATAGAACTCCTTTTATTCCACCCACAAATACAATCCACCAAGAACAGTCATCTGAGTAAAGATGAGTCAATCACAGGACCTCACCGCCCTGGCTACAGTGATTCATCTAAGAAGGTGGGAACATGATGAAAGCCAAAACAATCATATTTCTTCCCCAGAATATTTCTACCTGGAGCTGGAGCTAGATTTCTACCTTTCCTGGTGGAGAAGTCAAAAAAATAGAAATTTTGCCTATTGGTGGCCATGAAGGCAAATGAAAGCCATTCTCAGAAAGACAACAAATAATTAAAATAAAATAAAATAAAATAAAATAAAATAAAATAAAATAAAATAAAATAAAATAAAATAAAATAAAATAAAATAAAATAAAATAAAATAAATATGGCAAGCATAAAGGACAGATCTGGGATCTGGAGGAAGAGAACCTCTCTCCTTGGCTGTGTTCTCATCCTGTCCATAGTTTCATGACTCGAGCCCATGACACTCCGCCAGTTGATTTTTTTGAGAGAGAGAGAAACATCAATGTGAGAGAGAAACATCAATCAGTTGCCTCCCCCACTTGCCCCGATGAGGGATCAAATCTGCAACTGAGGCATGTGCCCTGACCAGGGACCAAATCCACAACATTTTGGCATGTGAAATGACACTCCAACCAACTGAGCCACTCGACCAGGGCAACCCGCCACCACCTTTTGCCCTAGAAGAGTTCAGTCAAGATGGGTCTCTGTCATTTGCAAACAAGAAATCTGATAACAATCTCATTGCCATATTTCACATTTATTGGACACATACTCTATGCCAGGCACTAATCTCAATGCTTCATTTGTGTTAAATCCACATAACTTCTTGAGTAGATATCAATGGAACTCCCATTTTACATTTAAGGAAATTGAGGCACAGAGATATTAAAGTGACTCACTCAAGGTCACAAACCTGGAGCTTCAAAAATAAAAAATATGGACATGAATGGTTCTCTTCTATCAATGCTTAATTGCAAACTATGGGGTAGGAACTAAGTATTCCATTTCACAAACAGGGAAAACAAATCTTAGGGTCTAAGAGTTTCATTGTGGTGGAGCTGGGGTGGGGACCCGACTTCAGAACTAACATTCTGAATGTCCATTCCCTGTTACTCAAGATAGAATCTTCCTGTTGTATCTGCTCGGGTGCTTCATCAGTTCATGGCCCTTAGCTGATCTCTTTTTATTTCTACAGATGGAAATATCTTTGTGTTTTTTATTCCACTGAATCTAACATGCTGCCTGATGTTATTCTCAACAGTGGCACGCCAGCCCACAGACGGTGAGGACTGAAACTGCCTGTTATACAACCGTTCCAAACTTGGGGGGCTGATTGTGCCTGGCAGAAGCAGCCTCATCCGACAAGAGTGTTTGATGTCACCAGTGTCAAAGCTGCCCAGACATTTGCTAGTCTCTTTTAATTTTGAGAGTGAGAAAGAGAGTCTAGATGTGCAGAACAGAAGGGAAGGCCAGGAGACAAAGAGAGAGAAGGGCAAGATGAGAAGAAACAGTGCTTCTGCAAAAAAAGTTTTTTTAAATTATAGCATGATTGCTCATTCCCCCACTGGGAGTTTGATCTGACATTTAGGGGTGCTCTTGAAAATGAGGATTTGATCAAGGTGACCTGGGACACAAGGATGCTCCATTCACCGAGGAACCCCAAACTCTTCCTGATCGGGCACAGCAGTGGGCTTGGTCTGAAGAGAATTCCTTCTCTCCTCACCAAACCTTATCTCTCAAGTAGGCTGTGAAAACATGCTGCCCATCCATGCATGTCTGAAAGTAGCATCTCTGGGGTGGGAAGAGGTGGCTTTGAGAGCAGTTACCGTGTGATCCTAGCATGACTGGAGGCTGGTGTCAAAATGGGAGTTTCTTGGCAGCAAATATTGATATGGTCTACACTGACATGGTGGCCCTGGAAACCTCCCCTGAGCCTTACCCTCCTCCAACCACCCATCATCAGTTCCATAAAACTTCTTCCAAGATAGGCTTCTCTTTGCTCTGGGCTGTGAGGAGGGGTGGGTTGGGATAAGCTTGTATTCATTTCCTGTTGCTGCTATAACACATTACCACCAACTGAGAGGCTTAAAACAACACAAATTTATTATTTTACAGCTCTGGAGTCTGAAATTGGTCTCACTGGACTAAAATTTAGTTGTTAACAGGATTACATTCCTTTCTGGAGGCTCTAGGGAAGGATCCATTTCTTTGTATTTTCTAGCTTCTAGAAGTCACCAGCATTCCTTGGCTTGTGGCCCCTTTCTCTAACTTCAAAGTCAGCAACATTGGGCCAAGTTTTTCTCACACCATCACTTCTCTGACTCTGTTTTCTGTCTTCCTGTTCCACTTAGAAGGACATCTGTGATCACGGTAGACCCACCTGGATAATCCAGGATGATCTCCCCACTTCAAGATCAGCTGATCGACAATCTTAATTCCTCTCTGCATGTAATCTAATATGTTCACAGTTTCCAGGGATTAGGTCATGGATAGTCCCTGGTCGGGTGTTGTGGGGGTGGGGCGCGGAGTCCTTATTCTGCCTGCCCTAAGGGTTTTAGCAAAAATTTTAACACATTTAATGCCCTGCTATTTTCAGAGACGGTAAGAAGACTGGCACAAAAGACTCAGAAATTAACTTGGCAAAGTGTGCCCTTCAGTACAATAAGTTTACTTGTCATGGTCTGGGGAAATACATGTGGACACAGAAGCAAGTATGTGGACGCCTGCTATAGTGTTGTGACAGTAGCAAAAAGAAAAGGGGAAACTATGTGATTGGTCATCCACAGGATCCTATCTAATGCAAGGGTGGGACAGTGTAACTGGAAAGCACTTCAGTTAGCAAGGGTGAGGTCCATTTATATGAGCAAATGTGGAAGAAGCTTTCAGGCAGCATGCCCTTTATAGGAAAAGAATACACGGACTTTTCGTGCACACACAAACACCAGACCTCTTCTGTCAAAGCAACAATATATGCTCACATTGTTGGTGTCCTCTCGGGCTATTACGTAGTCACAGAGTTCACACAGGCCATGGTTTGTCCGCCGGGATTTTGACTCAAAGAAACATGAGAGTCACATCAGGGGCCAACACCATGAAGGGCTGTCATGCCAAAGTGTGACGGCTGGGTGTTGATGTGTCCCTGACAAGTGAGCATTGCTGAACAACCCAGACTACCAGAGGGTCATGAGTGGGTCGGTGCAGACTTGTGATGTGACCAGGGTGTCTGTCTTTCAAGACATTCAGGGCTCTCAGGCCATGGTTGGGAGGCACCAGCTGGCCAGAACAACAGGTTCACATTTCTGGAACGTGGACAGGGAGCCAGTGCAAATGTCATGTCACTCTGAAAAGCATCTTCAGGCTGTGGGAGAGCTCTCTGTGAGTGCTCAAATGTCCTCTCATTCAGCTCAAGTTCTAGGTCCACATATTTGGGGGGATTTTTTTTCATAATGTTTTAAAAGACTCCAAAATGGAGTTCACTTTCCTTCATTTCTCAGGTTGAATGTCAGAATTAAAGTCACCGAGAAAGGCTCCTGTCTGTTCTTTCTATCTTATACATTGCTCTTTGCACTGTCCCAATATTTCTCTCTCCCTCTCTTGTCATGCATGCACACACACATTTCTCTCTGTGCATCTATGTGTGTGAAACTGCATCTGTATATGCAAGTATCTGTTTCCCTCTTTGGACATTTCTGTGCCTCTTTGACTTGTCCTTGGGGCTCTGACTTGGGCTCTGTCTCATCTTTCCCTTTTGTGATTCCTCCCCTTAATTCTCTCTAATTCTGCCACTCCATATCAGTCTTTCTCTGCCCTGCATTTCTCTTTGATCCTTTTCTCATTATTCCACCGTATGCCAAGGAGAGTGAGAGAAAAAGGGAGCGACTTTTCTCTCTTCCCTCTTCTCTCTCCACCGGTCCAGGGCGCGAGCTGGCTCCCAGGCTCCGCCCACACAATACCCGACAGTGAGAACTCCAGCAGTCAAGTCAGTCCCAGACATAAGGGAAACAGAGCCTGTCCTTCTACATCCCAAATGCCAGTGCATTTGGTTGGACCGTCACTATTTTTAAACAGACTGCAATATTCTCAGTGACAGCCTTTGATTCTTCTCCAGAAAAGCAGAAACCACCAGCTTCTCAACGTCCCCCTGTGAGTGCCGTGCTCCAGCTTACAGTCAGCAGTTTTGTTAACTTTCTCCTTAAGGACACTCTTTCATTCTAGAACTGCTTGGGAAAGAGGCTGGGAGAAAAAAAAAATAATTGTGTACTTAAATCTTGTCAGTTACAGATATTTTTCCTCCCATTTTATGTATCTACTCATAACCTTGCACCCATAAAATTTAAGCACTGCTGCATTGTTAGCATTTTGCAGAGAGAAGTTGTCTAATGCAACACCACCAATTTACTTGAAAGAAGACCTGGGGTTTGTATTTACAGCTAACAGGTCTGGGTTTCCTTCTAACACCCCTGGTGCACAGGTGACAGGTGCCACTGGCTTTTCTTCATTCTGTTCCTCATCTGTGTAACATGCAACCTGTTACAAACATGCTGTCTCTGTAAAAGGGACCAAAGCCCCTACCCTTCGCCTCTTGTCAGCGAAAATAACAATGGTATTGGAGAGAAAAAAAATGGATTTTGTAGCCTCCCAGGACAGGGATTACATCCTAACTTCCTCACTTAGTCTCTTGGTTACTTTGGGCAAATCACTTAACCCTTCTGGGTTTTACTGCTAATTCCTTAAGTGCAAAATAGGGAGAAATACCTATTTCCCAGGCTGTTGTAAGGATATCGTGAAATGTTATATGCACATAGTACAGACACTGTATATATATCATACAATGAAATAAATGTCTGTTCCTCTCTATTTTCCAGATCAGAGCATGGGGTCTGGCAAATATTAGTTGCTCAATAAATGGCTGAAAGATTCTGTGGGGTCTTGGGTGGGCTATGAATGATGGGATCAGCCTCTCCGATTCAGGCTAGTGGTAAAGTTCAACTGAGGTCTCCAGGCTAAGATTTTTAAAAACCCTTTCCCTCCTCCTGCTTCTCAGATCATCGATGAGTCTTTCCAGCTCAGGCATTTCACAATTATAGGGCTCTGAGAGCAGACTGCTGAAGAGGATCCATATGAGTCAGGATTCTTTCTGATGACAAAAACTTGCATCAAATTATCATAAGCAATAAGGGGTAATATTGGATTATATAACTGGCCTTCCAAGGAGTGAGGGAAAGCGGCTACCTTCAGGCATGACTAAATCCAGGAGTCATGGGCTACTGTCAGACCCCATTCTCATAGTTCTGCTTTCCTCTGAGTTGGTTTTAAGATGGTTCTCTCAGCAGGGTGGGTCTTATATACACACATTCCAATGATTTTCATTTAAAAAGGGGGTAAGCAATGAGCTAAATCCGGCCCCCTGCCCATTTTTATAAATAAAGTTTTACTGGAACATAGCCACACCCATTTATTTATGTACTGGCTAAGGCTACTTTCACTTCACAACAGCATAACTGAGGTATGGCCCTCAACACCTAAAATATTTACCACCTGGATCTTTCCAGAAAACACTTGTCAACATCTGATCTAATAGAAAGATTCTTACTTTTGCTATGTGCAGGTATAAGCTCTCGAGGGTCATGCTTAGGTCATGGCTCTCTCCCTGCATCACTCACTGGGCCCAGGGACATAGACAACTCTGACTGGCCAGCCTTCATCATGTGCAGGCCCCTGTGGCTGGGATTGAAGCTGGGCAGAGCACCTTGACAGAGGCCAGGGGAAATAGAAGAGTGGCACTTCTGGGGAAAAGCCAAGGACTGTTATAGAAGAAGGGAGGCGTGCTGGGTAGGAAAAACAAGGGAAGCCCATTTGAAAGATATGAGTGAATCAAAATAAGGATAATGGGCAAAAATCAGAGACTCCCTGCTTTTCAAGGCATGCAGTCCCTGACAATTCACTTTGATATGACTTTGAGTCAATGAGCAGAGGCTTATTTTCTGGAAGAAGGATTACCACAGATACCTGTGATCAAGAATCCTAGGGCTGTCCCGTTCTCACCACTGATGACTCAGCAGAGGAAAAAGAAAACAAAATAAAACACTATTGATCCTTTGGTTCAAGATATTGCCAAGGGCAGAGGTTGAATTGTTCAAGCCTTTTAAACCAGAGCTATAAACTGAAGCTAGAAATGAGCCTTCGGGCACTGCCCAGGCCCCCTCAGCTCTGGTTAAACAGCTAGAAACACTAACTCTTTACCCAGTAGGGCTATGAAACTAGCCAAGCAGTTTAGACCAGGAATGTAAATACATGACCCTCCTCCCTCCCCCTTTGAGCATGGAAGACACAGCCAATCCATCACAGAGACTTCTTCCCTCTGTGCTGCTCAGCAATCATGCACTCACTTATCTTTCCTAGGTAGCCAGAACCCAGACTCCTGTCTGACCATAGAGAGCCTGCAGTCTCTCCCTCTTCTAAACTCTTGTCCTTACCCCACCCACCCCCATACCTATTTCCTCCATCAATATCCAGACATAACATTTTCTTGTTCAGAACACTAAATGACCAACCAAATGTCCATCGATGAATAAGTGGATAAAAAATGTGGTATATACATTCAGTGGAATATTATTCAGCCTGAAAAGGGAAGGAAAGTTTGACATGCTACAACATGGATGAACCTCAAAACTTTCATGCAAAGCAAAATAAGTTAGCCACAGAAGGACACATACTGTATGATCATACTTATATGAGGCATCTTGGAATTCATTGACAGAAAAAGTAGAAGGGTGGGTGGCTGCCCAGGCCTGGGGCAAGAGGGGTAGGGGAGTTAAGGCTTAATGGAGACTGAGCCTCAGTTTGAGAAGATGAAAAAGTTCCAGAGATGGATGATGGTGACAGTTGCACAACAGTGTGCATGTACTGAAGTGCCACTGCACTATACACAAAAGTAACTTAGAGTAAACTTTGTGTTATATATTTTTAATTTTTTTCCATTTTTCTATCTTATTGTTGTTCAAGTACAGTTGTCTGCCTTTTCCCCCTACCTGCCCCCTCCTCCCCAGCCATCCTTACCTCCCTCCCCTGATTCCACCCTGCTCTTGGTTTTGTCCATGTGTCCTTTATAGTTATTCCTGAAAACCCTTCACCCTTTTCCCCCCATTATCCCCTCCCACTTCCCCTCTGGTTACTATCGGATTGTTCTTAACTTCCATGTCTCTGGTTATATTTTGCTTGTTTTTTTCTTTTGTTGAGATATCAATGAGATATCACCTCACACCTGCCTGGATCATGTTTTACCCTGGGGATGAGAAGGGGAGACTGGGCCATTCCTAACCCTGCCAAAAAGACTGGCAGCCAGGCAAGAGTAGTTCCCCGAAGGAAAATGCTTTGCTATGATCAGAAGAAGGTGAAATCTAACACTAACTCTACCAGATGCTTTTCTTCCAAGGTCTCTCTCCATCCCTAATTACAGCTGGGTAACCCCACTGCTTCCACGGGTCATGACTTTATCTGGCACACACATCCTCTTCCCCAGTCTTGGTCAGTTAGCTTCTTGGCACTCCATATCTTGTCCCTGAAACTTGCCCACAGCTGGTGTAACAGGATGAGGCATTGGATACTGCCTGTTGGTGATGGAAGAGGCAGACAATCTCTGTTTCTTCCTATAACAAATGGGCACCTGTCAGAGAGGCACTTAGGAAAAGACGTGGCTCCTAAAGATCTCTCGCTTGTAGATTTTAAAAATTTCTGCTGCACCCGGGTTTGGCTATTAATTAATGTTATTATTATCTTTCATTGAGATAGATGGGAATACTAATTGCTCCTTTCCCACAAATCTCTCCATAGTCATACTTATCTTTAGACAAATAACAACCTAAGGACAAATGATTGGCTCTCGACATTGAACACTCATTTTGTTAAAGGGATTAGGAAGAAGGCAATGAAGTTGAAATTCTATGATTCAGCTGTGTGCCAATCAGCCTGCCACAATCCTGAGACCCTCATTTCTGTGACCATACCATTTGTACCTTAGTTTGGGACAGAGAAAAAGAGAAATTTCTTTGAAATAAAGCACTATGTCATGGAAGAAAAGAGGCTGTGGAGTCAAACACAGGAGACCCAAATCCTACTCCAACTGTTTCTTCCTCAGCTGTGTGACCTTGAGAAGACCCCAGTCCCTCAAACGTGCCTCAGTTTTGTGGCAATAACAAAGACCACCCAAATACAAATAAGAAAAGGCTATTTATTCAGAGCTGGCTACGGCAAGGAAGTCAGACACCATCACTTGTGTTTGGCAGAGACCCAAAGGTGGGCAGAAGAATGGGAAAGCCCCATAGTGGAATAGGGGGAGGCTACAGGTAAGCCTGATTGGAGGCCATTCACAAGAGGCAACTGGAGGCAGGCTCCCTAGAAGTGGATATCTTATGTGATTGATTATCAGACTATATTTGGCTTTTTCTGGTGGGTCCTAAGTTGGAAGCAGGAGCAAAAAATTAGGGAAACTGGCAGTGATTGGCCAAGTCCTGACTATTCGGGGTTGACTGTGGCAGAAGCTGTGGTTTGGTGTCCCAGGCTGGTAGCTACAGAGGTTGTGGGTCAGCGTTCTGTTGCCACATATCAACTGACCACTGTTCATTTGTATATTCAGTCTCTCAGTTCCTTTGCTGGTAAATGGGGATGAAAATAGTCCCTAACTCATAGGATTGTAAGGAGAATAATAGGACATGATATAAAAACCACTTGACATCAAGCCTGGCATTTGTTCATGCATTTTACAAATGTTTTTCAAGCATCTTTACTTGGTGATGGGGTTACTGTGATGAACAAACAGGAACTTATGTCTATGCCCACAGAACTTACATTCTAGTGGAAATACACAGTCATAAAGCAACAAACAATAAACAAAATATTTCCAGTCAGTGATAAATACTGTGAAAAAAACCAAAGAGGGCATGAGAACATAGTTTACTGGGGAGTGTGGCAGGCTGGTACTTTAGGAAAAGTATTCAGAAAGCCCTCTTAATAAAGGTGATATTCAGACCTGAAAGAGCCACACATGCTGGGAAAGAAGCATCCAGACCGGGGAACTGAGTGTGCACAGGCCCAAAAATGTGGCATTTTTCAAGGAGCATGAAGCCCCAGTGGATGGAATGGGGTGAACACTAGGGAGAGTTGAGGATATCACCTCACAGGCAGACATGGGTCAGCTCACATGGAGCAGCTGGGCTTTTATTTTAAAAGCAAAGGGAAGTCACTGATGGGTTGAATCCAGGGCAGTGAAAAGTAACCTGATCTACATTTCTAATCGATCATCCAGAGTTAAGAAAATGCCCGGGTGATGTAGCCAAGAGGTGGGATGACTCGGACTAAGGCAGCAACAGAGATAAAGGAAAATTATCCAATTCAGTGAGTACAAGTATGCTGGAGGCAAGCCAACAGAACTTGTTGATGGGTGGGACTTGGGGAAAAGGAAAGAAAAGTGAGGAGGCAGAGATAGCTCCTGATGTGGTGAATGGAGAAGGAGTCATAATTATTGTCTAAATTGCTATTCATCACCAATTGTTGGCACTGGGTAGGAGTAAAGAAGGAGAGAAGAGAGAAGTGTGGCTGGTAGAGGAAGAGGGAGGCATGTCTCAAACCTGATTTGAAGATACATGAAAAATAACTGTGGTCCGGAGTTCTATGTGCAGACTCCAAGTTGTCTGATCCCGATGCCTTGATTTGACTCCCAGCTGCTCAGTGCACACAGCTCTGTTGCAAAACCATTCCAGTGGCTCTCACAGCCCCCGCCCTTCTTTTTCATGGAAGGAGGGGGAGATGGGTTTGCATGGCCAAAAGTTTCCTAATTACCTTCACAGCAGCTCTCAGGTCCCTGGCTGACTCTCCTGAAAAAGAGAAATCGCCTCTAGATGTGGGCCCCAAGCAGGGAGCAGGCCTGCGATTGGCGGGAGATAATTGGGCTGTTGTCTGGGTCTGTGAGAATGGTCTGTTCAGGAACATTAGCTAAGGCCGCTGGCATCGTGCTGGGCTGGGGCATGCAGAGAGACAGAATGAACCAAGCAGGGGGTGTCGTGGTCATCAGAAACTCCGCTGGGGCCTGAGACTGCCTCGGGTTCCCTGAGGGTGGGGGTGAGGTTGGGGATGGGGAGAACCAAGCCACCCACACTTCCAGGAGCTATGGTATCCTCTCTGGTTCCTTCTCCTAAGAACCCTTTTCCCTTCAGACTCACTTGTCCTTTGGCCCTAATGGGGCATAGTGTACAGAAGCTCTAAAAGACCTGGGATCAATGCCCCACTCCACAGCTCAATCTGATTCACTTTCTTGAGCTCATTTTCTCACCTGTAAAATGGAGATCATGACACTACCTTGCCTGTTCTGTTCAAGAATGAAGAAATGTCATATATGCGAATGTATCTAGAAGAGTTTCTGGAATGTTTAATATTGTTCCTTCCATCCTCTACTTTGGATGAAGCCATACTTGAAGTGCTTTCTTTGCCCTTGCACCCATTTGAAACAACATGAACCTCCCAGACTCTCCCTGGGGTCCTCTGGTGAGGATGATTCCCTCTTCCCCATGGACCAACACCAGTCCTCATCTCCACCCTCCACGGCATCTCCTGGCCACTACGGAGACCACCTGATGTTAGAACAATAGCTAACATTTAAGTGGTTACAGTGCACCAAGCACCATGTCAAGCATTTTCCATGCATTATTCCATGTCATCCTCATGCCTACCCCATGAGACAAGAGCTGTTAATATTCCCACTTTAGAAATAAGGAAAGAGGTGCTCAGAAAAGCTAAACCACTTTCCCAAAGTTGCCTAGTTAGTAAATGGTGGAGCTGGGCTTCCAACCCCTGGCCTCTCTGAGCCTGACACCCACGTCAGGACCACTATGCTGTACCTGGATAACAGTATCTACCTACCACATACTCTGCACTTGCTCACATCTTACTTTCTCATTCAAGATTCATTATAACCCAAATAAACAAGTATTATTCTCTCTTCTCTTCATCAGACCAATTTCACAGATGAAAAAATCAAGGCCTAGAGAGATAAAGTAACTGACTCAGTATCAAGAGCTACTAACTGCTAAGTAAAATATAAACTTACCTTGGTTGATGGATTTTAACCTAAGGAGCTTGGAGGTGAGGGATAAGGGCACAGGCTTTCCCCCATCAACACAACCTCTCCCTAAGGGGACAAAAATCTAGTTATCTTAAAACCTCAATGCTGGATATAAATTTGAGTTGGAATTGAATCATTCACTGTTGGGCTGGAGATGGAAGAATTAACAACTGTCAGTTATTTTCCTGATACTTGTCAAATTTTCACTGAGGGTAAGTGTTGAGGTGGCAGGTGAAGGCATGTTCTCTGGGGTTGGTAGTATAAACCACAGGAGAAAAAGAAGAATTTTCTAGGCTGCCAGTCAAAGCACCATTCTGTTCTCATGCACAAATGTTTCATACCCAAGATCTTGAGATGCGTTGGTCCGAAATGCATCAGGATGGCAGGGGCAAGATGTCAAAGCTGTTGAGAGCAAGCTTGGCTATTATAGGTCAGGGCTGAACTGGAACCCAGCTCTGCCACTTACAGCGCCACCTTGAGTAGGTGGCTTTATCCCTCCAAGGACGAGTATTCTTATTTAAAAATGGGTGGTAGGACAACACTGATCTCACTGCATTGTTGTAAGTATCTAATGTAACAATGGGTATAAAGCCTTTAGCTGGGAGCTACAGCTTAGTAAGAATTCAAGAAACAGTAGCTTCAAAAGCCAGGAGCTCCAGCACAGAGAGGAAGTGCCCAACAATGAAAGAAGGAAGGACCTGGAGAAAAGTGTTGCCTTCTTCCCAGTGAGACAGCAGTGAGGGGAAACAGAAAGGGCTAAGTTTGATGCCCAGCCACACCAGCTATATGACCAGGAGCTCAATGATACCTGCTCTCAGCTTCACTGTCATTAAAGGATTCTTATGAGAACAAAATAAAGTACCACCTGTGAAGTATCCAGCCCAGGGTGCACCTTTCTCTCCATCTGGATGCATCAACTGCCTTGTGTTCAGTAACAAGTACAGAAGATTTGCTATCACCCTCCAGGAAGCCAGAGCTGTTTCCTCCTTGACACTCTCTGCCCTCTCCGCAGCCTCCCTGTCCTCTGTTAGAATCCCAAGGCACCACCCACACCCTAGTCCTGGCCGCCATCCATCTCCTTCCAAACTCATCAGAATCCCTTGGGATTCAGGCTTCTCTCCTTCTCATTGGCTCACTTCCTCCTTATTAAGGTCAACCCTGTCACCTCTCCCAAGAGCAGTCCCAGAGGCCTCTCTAAGACAAAGATTAGCATGTTTTCAATATGGCCTAATTGCACTCTGGGGAGCCTTGCCTGGAGTCTCAGCTGTACCTAGTTCCTTACTGACAAGTTGTGACTCCTAAATCTCTCCCAGAGCCCCTGCTGCTGTCGAGGCTCCCTCTCCACTGAAAGTCAGGCAGCTCTTCCAAATTATTTCTATAAGAGCCTTTGTGCTTCTCAACCCATTCACGTTGGTTCTGCTGTGGGCATGTTTGAGTGGGTTTGCAGCTCTCCTCTCAACTAACTAGGACACTCGCTTATCTTAAATGTCCCCACACACACTCAGGAGTGAGCACTGCCCCCTTCCAACACTACAGCTGGTGGAGATGTTAATGTGTTTCTGAAAAATGGGTTCTGTGCAGGTTCAGTTTTTAGTGTGAAGGTAAGCCCAGCAGGAACGCCAGACAAGAGGGGAATAAGGTGCTTACCCTTGATGTGAATATGAATCATGGTGAAAATCAGAAGACAGAGCCTAGGTGGTAGTTTCCAACAATTGATTGGGAGCAAAATGAGACTACAGACAAGTGGTGGGAGCAAGTCAGAACATGAAGTACAAGGTGGGTTCGGTGAACGGTTGGTGGAAAGGTGTAGCTGGGTAGTGTCACACTGGCAGGAGAGCCAACCGTGCACGTCTCTTCCTTGGTTCATGACAACACGTTGGCAGCTTGAACTCAGTCAGGATGGGAACATTTACACCATTGAAATCAACAAACTGTGCAATCAGAGTTTTGTTTAGTTTTCTGGGTTTTGTTTTTGCAAAAACCTGGTGGTTAAACATTTACTAGCAGAGCCGTGGTCACATGGCAGAGGGGCTGAGTGGTTAAAGGCACACGTTTTGTAACCAGACAGGCTGGGGAACCTGGGTAAGTTGTTAAACCTTGCTGAGCCTTGATGTTGTAACCTGTCAAAGGGTTGAGTCACCTTAAAGAGATTCATTCAGATGCTGCCTGTGGACAAAGCACTCAGCAAACTAACAGACCCACAGGAAACTCTCTGTTATAATTATGTGACAACAGCCAAGCTCCTGGTGCCACGGTAAGAGGGCTAAAGGCTTCTTCTCCTGCAGTCTCCTTCACAGTCATGCCTGACTCACTTAAAGGAGAGATTCAGGACAGGACATGTAACTCAAGAACAAAATTAAGTTGAGATATATTTACATATATTTTGTTTTAGAAGTGCCATAGTCAAGAAGAAAATTTCTACAACTTCTGATCTCTGCCAACTTTACTTTTTGGGAGTTTGTTAAAGAAATAGGATTCAGAAAACTAAGTCATTCTAGGAGGATATTTCAATAATTGCCTTTTTTTTTCCTTCAGATGTTCAGAGATGACTTCCACCACCATCAAGATACAGATAAAAAGGAAGCTGAGTGTTTCAGTGGCAAGCCCAGCCTGCCTCATGAGCAGGGAGGTTATAATGAGAAGATAGCTGTCTTCGAGAAAAGCTAATCCGTCGTTTTCATGCCCAACCTTTACAAATTGTGCCCGTGTGGCAGAGTTTGAATCACTCTAACAGCCTCTGAAAACAAATGCAAAACCTTTCAAGTTCATTCAAAGTCATTACAACACTTTCCAGAACAGAATCAATTACCGTAACCTCTGTGGGTGTGTAAAATATGAAATTACTAGCACCCTCACAGAGCCCACAGAATTGGCAAATTAGCAGAAATTGATTATAGGAGCTTGGGGAGCAGCCCCTGGTGTATTAAGTGTCTTGATGACAAACAGCAATATGTTATTTGTCAGATTTTGTTTGATGAAATTGTCTTGTCTCCTAATGGTGCTTTGTCTTCAGTGATCGCTGATTTTGCCATCTAACAAATTGACTTGGGGGTTGAACTCACCAAGTTGTTTGTGACTGACGAAAGCAAGACAATCCGGTTGTTCTGATATATCCAATACCCACTTTGTGTCACAATCAAAATGAGAATATGGTCATTCCTGGTGAGCTCACCATGGTTTCTCCTCCCTGGACACCAAGGGTCATATGTTCACAGCAGACTATTAACTAGACTCTTCAGGCATAAGAAGAGGTTTTTGTTCTTCTCGTCACTCCTTTTTCAGGCCCTTTTCCTTACTTCTCTTCTTCCTTATTGTCTTGTGGATTCACTTTCTGAGCCAAGTTTATTGGAGGGAAGAATCACTGTACCCTAAAAGATTAGTGATTCCAATGTAACATTTTCCTTGAGCTCCAGGTTTCATGGTTTATGATTTGATGTGTCTCAAAGCAAGAGGATATGTTTCAGGTGGTCCTCACTGAGAATGAAGAAGGGAAAAGAGCAGTGGAGACAAAACCCCCAACGTTGGCATAGTGAGACTTCTTGGGATGTCTGTCTGGTTCACAATAATGAGACCTCTAGAAAGGGGTGCTGCTGCATGACCTCCCTCTCTGCAATCCCCGCCATAGCTGAGGGACCACAGGCATAAGCACCTGACCGAAGCAGGTCAAATTGGATTACCTACTGTGAATTTAACATTTGGAAGAGTTAGATTTAGAGGCTCTATGATGACGTCTATCTGGAAAAGTTCCAGCCATTGTTAATATAATGAGAATGGTTTGCGCAACATCGATGTAACCAGGCAGCCAAGGAGAGTGGACTGGAATGCGCATGCGTGAACAATGATGACTTCAGTGTACTGATCAGTGGGAGCAGTAGATGCCATTGAGTAAGCATATGTACTGAGTGTCTGTTGCATTCAAAATGACTGAGAGAGTAGAGCAAAGAATTTGCATCAAACTTTGCATTAAGCTTGAATTTTCCTGCACAGAAACTATTTGGATGATTCAGAAGGCTTTTAAGGATGATACAATGAGTACAGCACAAATAAAAGTGTGGCACGAACACTTCAAAAGAGGTTGAGAATTGTTGAAAGTGATCTATGTTCAGGAAAGCCCACAATAAGCAGAACATCTGAAAATGTTAAATGTGAATAGGCTGCTATCAACAAATGTCAGAAAACTGTGTGAGGTCCCAAGGTGCCTACCTTGAAGGAGACTGAGGTATCATTGTCCTATATACAATGTTTCTTGTATCTTGTTTCTTCTTCAATTAATGAATGCCTCTATTCTTCATAGTACATGGCTGGATACTTTCTAGACAGGCCTTGTATGTCACTGAAACTTAGTCATAGTACTCTTAAGATAAGCATCATGGATTCTTGAGTCCATATCCCCACAGCAGACCTGGTTCCTGCCTTTATTGATTGGTTATCCACTACTTTCTGGGGCTCCTTACACTACCCCAGTACCTTTCCAATAAAGCATCACTTTTTTCAAATTATATTTTACTGATAATGTTGTTACACTTGTCCCAATTGTTCCCCTTTGCTCCCCCCCAGTGAGTACCCCCCACTCCCTTAAGCAATTTCCACATCATTGTTCATGTTCATGGATCATGCATATACTTCGTTTCCTATACTATATTTTATATCCCCATGGCTGTTCTGTAACTACCTATTTGTAACTCTTAATCCACTCATCTCTTCACCTCTTCTTCCAAACTCCCATTCCATCTGGAAACAATCAAAACACTCTCTGTATTCATGATTCTGCCTCTGTTCTTCTTGTTTGCTTAGTTTGGTTTTTTTTTATATTAAATTCTTGACAGTGTGTTTACTGCCATTTTATTGTTCATAGCTTTGATCTTTTTCTTAAATAAGTCCCTTTAAAATTTCATATAATAATGGCTTGGTGATGATGAACTCCTTTAGTTTTTCTTGTCTGGGAAGCTTTTTATCTGCCCTTCGATTTTAAATGACAATTTTGTTGGGTATAGCAATCTGGGTTGTAGGTCCCTGCTTTGGAGACTTTGAATATTTCTTGCCAATCCCTTCTAGCCTGCAAAGTTTCTTTTGCAGAATTAGCTGACAGTCTTATGGGAATTCCCCTGTAGGTAACTAACTGCTTTTCTCTTGCTGCTTTTAAGATTCTCTCTTTATCTTTAACCTCTGGCCTTTTAATTATGATGTGTCTTGGAGTGGGCCTCTTTTTGTCTATCTTGCTTGAGACTCTGTGCTTCCTGGACTTGCACGTCTATTCCCTTACAAAATTAGGGAAGTTTTCTTTCATTATTTTTCAAGTAGTTTTCCAATTTCTTGCTCTTTCTCTTCTCCTTCTGGCACCCCTATGATGTGAATGTTGGAATTCTTAAAGTTGTCCCAGAGGTTCCTTACACTATCTTTGTTTTGGAGGGATTCTTTTTTCTTCTTGTTGTTCTGATTGGTTGTTCTTTGTTTTCTTATGTTCCATATCATTGATTTGATTCTCAGCTTCATCCACTCTACTGTCGATTTCCTATAAATTGTTCTTTATTTCCATTAGTGTATCCTTCATTTCTGGCTGGGTCTTTTTTATACTGTTGAGGTCCTCCCTAAGTTCCTTGAGCATCTTTATAAAATAGTGTTTTTAATTCTACATCTGATAGATTGCTCATCTTCATTTTATTTATTCCCTTTTCTGGAATTTTGATATGTTCTTTCATTTGGGCCATGTTTCTTTGTCTCTTCATTTCGGCAGCATCCCTGTGTTTGTTTCTATGTATTTAAGTAGAGCTGCTTTGATTTCATGTATTGGTAGCTTGGCCTAATGTAGTAAGTGTCTTGTAAGGTCCTGTGGCACATCCTCCCCTTTCACCAAGCTAGATACTCAAGTTGTACCCTCTGTGTGGGCTGTGTACACCTTCTTCTTATAGTTGACCCTTAATTGCTCTTGGCAGGCCAATGGCAGGGAATTATCCAGGACAGTCAGCCACAAAGACTGGCTATGACCACTGACTACCAACCTCCACCCTCCGTGGAGGATCAGCTGTGCAGAGGCAAGCTGGTGTTACTCCAACATGGTCTGTAGCTGTTCACTGGGTTTCAGGCTCTAGGGTTTCCTGGGTGGTATAAGCTAGGGTCAGCCACCACCTGTGTTCTGCCCAGTATGAGTTACCAAGCAATCTGCAGATGGCTGCTGCCTGTGCTGGGCTTAGAGACTCCCTGGCAAAGCCAAACTGAGATCCAAAGCTGGCTGCTACTAGTGTCAGGCCTAAGACCACTTAGCCAGAGATATGGGGGCTGGAGGCTCACTGAGGCTCGCTGTTGCCTGCTTGAGAGAATTTAGAAAGATGTAAAACCTGAGGTGGAACCAGACATTCATATGGAAAAGCCACCGTTAACAGCTTGGGTGGGCCCATAAATTGGGTGGGGTGCAGCCTCAGGGATTCCTCGGGGCCGATCCAACTGTGTGGATAAACTCCAGCTTTATGGAGTCTCAGATATGATCCTGACCTGCAGGCTATGTGGGTCTCTGAGTGTAGAGCTCAGAAAAGGAACAGTTGCCTCTGTCTGCCTTTCTGTCTGGAAAAAAGCTATCCCCCAACTCTCATCCTGTCAGACACTTCAGTTCCTCCCCGTATGCCACCAGTGCCTTTCAAACTACCACCCCAGTACTGCAGCTGAGAGAGGAGTCTAAGTAAGCCCACGTGTGGGCCCTTCAAGAGGAACTGCTCAGGACTCTAATAATTACTTTTACTGACTCCAACCCCACTGGTTTTTACAGCCAGGAGTTATGGGGACTTATCTCCTGGCACTGGAACCCTGGGGTGGGGGGCCTGGTGTGGGGCTGGGACTCTTCACTCCCAAGATATCCCTCTAGAATTTTTATCCACCACATATGAGTGTGGGAAAGCCCATTCCATGTCTTCACATCTCTGCATTTCCTACCTAGATAGATGTGGTTTCTTTAATTCCATAGTCATCAAACTTCCATTCAACTCAATTTCTGACAGTTCTGAGTGATGGTTGTTCTATATCTTATTGTAATTTTGATGTGGTTGTGCAAGGAGGTGAGCTGTGCTTACCTACATCTCCATCTCAATCAGAAGTCCTTAAAGCCCCACCTTTTAAACTAAGTTCACCACAGTCCACTTCTATTTCTTGCAAACCAAGGAGCTATAATTAATATGACAAAATTTGGAGAGAGTAAATACAATCAAACTGGACTGAATATTATGACCATGAATTTCCACACTGTTCATGTGGTGAATGGCAAGAGTCTGTACATTGAAATTAGACCCAGGTTAGAATTCTAGCTCAGCTGCCTGATGGCTGAATAGTTTAGAGTCAGCTCATGTCTCTGTGACTTGATTTCCTGGGCTGTAAAATGGGGATGAAACTGCAGACCTCCCTGGGCTATTTTGAAGAATACCTGAGACACCATGTATAAAGCACAGCATGGGCACATAGTAGGTAATCAACGATTACTCTCCAAATGGAAAGCCTGAGACAGAATTGAGATTGTCTTCCCAGATCATGCTGGAGCCAGGTGTGGTCATCGTGGCTTGCAGGGATGAGCCAGGTGCAGCCTGGATCTACTAACTTATCTAAACCTACTTTTTTTTTTTTTTTTAAGATATTATTTATTCAATTTTAGAGAGAGAGGAAGAGAAGGAGAGAGAGAGAAATATCAATGTGTGGTTGCCTCTCATGTGCCCCGTACTGGGGACCTGGCCTGCAACCCAGGCATGTGCCCTGACTGGGAATCGAACTGGCAACCCTTTGAACCCTTTGATTAAAACAGCCTGCACTCAATCCACTGAGCTACACCAGCCAGGGCTAAACCTACTTTTAAATGCATAACAGAGCCTCCTCTCGGAAAGTGTAGTCCTTGGTAGAATGGTGTGACCAACATTGAGAAATGGATGTTAATCCCAGCCACTCGGGGGTCCTTGGTGAAAGGAAATTTGGGTACCTCTGGGCGAGGACTAAAAAGCAGAAGGATGAACTGGGGCGACAGGTCCCAAGTCACTGCATATATTCAAAGCATTCACATTACAACCTGAAACCTACATTTCTAGTCCACCCATCACTTCAATTTCCACTACATCCTCAGTCTGCCCACACCAAAATAATACTCCCTCATTCCCTGGTGTACAAGTAAAGCTAATGGATGTGGGCTGACTGGATTGGTGGGATATGGATTTTGCACCAACCCATGAACATTCTCCCATCAACACTTCAAACTTAGGATGCGAAAACCTGGGAAATAGGCCAGACACAACAGGACAAATATTGCACGATTCTGTACAAATGAAATATCCAGAATGGGCAAGTCTATAGACACAAAAAGGAGATAGGTGCTTGTCAGAGCTGGAGAAAGGAGAGAACAGGAAGTGACAGCTAGTGGGCACAGGCTGGTTTTTTGGGGGGTCGGGGGGTGATGAAAATGTTCTGGAATTAGTGATGATGGTTGTACAACTTTGTGAACATACTAACAACCACTGGATTTTATACTTTAAAGGGGTGAACTTCATGATACATGAATGATATCTTAGTCCAAAAATGGAAGGAAAATAATAGGAAATGGAAAATAAGAGGGAAGAGAAACTGGAGGAAAGAAAAAGTTTAAGTTAGGCTCTTAGGAGTCGGTTTAAATCTAACTCTCAGGAAGAGTTAGAAATGGTAAGATTGGTGATGAAGAGCATGAATTCTGAAGTCAGACTGCCTGGGTTCAATCTCAGCTCTTTGACTATCAGCATTTCACTTCTTTTGGCTTCACTCCCCTTGAGGGAAGGTACTGATTTGGGGATTATTTCAAGGATTAAACTGGATAATCTGTGTAAAGTGCTTAGCTTGGTACTTGGCATATAATCAAGGTTCAGTGAATAGTCATTAGTATAATTAAGAAGGGAGGAAAACAGGAGTTAAGGGGAGAGGAAAACTGGGGTAGAGAAGAGGAAGCAGGTTGAGGAGGTGAAAGAACAGGAGGGGAGGAGGCAAGGCAGCTGTGTTAGAGATTGGGGCTTTCTCTGAGCACAGGGAGATCAGGGGAGGGAGCCCACTCAGAGAGAGGAAACAGACCATGCACCCAGGAGAGATCGTGGTCCCAGCCCAGAAACTGCAGTCAGAGCTCTCCCTTCCTGCCCCCTGCATGAATGAAGTGCTCAGCACTCACAGACCACCAAAAACCACAGCCCTTCAGTGTCAGTTTCTTCCCCAGTCTTCCAACTGCATTGGTGAAGCAGGAACACAGGATGTCTGTCCTCCCCACGTCCTGACTAGGCAAAGCCAGGCCTAAGGTGGAAGGATGAGAAAGTAGTAGTGCTTACTGAGCTCTCAGTTTCGGGTGCCTTAGTGTACATGACTTTGGGGTACAGCTACCCCAGATCGACCCTGTCATGCAGGTATAGCCACCCCCATTGATACAGTGGAGGAAACCAGGGCTCAAGAAGAATGAAGAACTTATGGACACCTTCATTCATCCATTCAACAATATTTATTGAGTCAGATGATAACTCTAGGACTGTGGGTATAGCAGGGACAAGATACAGTCATTTGCATTCTCCTGGAAGGAAAGAGAAACAGGAGATAAATCACTAAAGACAATGATTACATATTGTGCTCACTACAGGGAAGGGAGGAGGGTAACACAACTGAGTGTCAAGGCAGGAGCACTGCTTTCGTAGAGTGGTCTTCCTGAGTAGGTGACACTAGAGGGTGATATCTGAAAAATGAAAAAAAAGCTCAGGTGCCCAGCTGCTGAGAAAGAGCATTCCAGGAAGTGCAAATGTCCTGGGGCAGGACTAACTCACCTTGCACTATACAAAAGCCAGCACTGTGTTTCAGTCATATAAGTGCACAAATGATGCTTAATAAATGTTGGTTTCTCACTGTTCATCACATAGGCCCTCTCAGCTTCCAAACCCCTGAAACCAGGAAGCCCTCCAGGGCAGCAAACACCTTCTTTTAGTCTGTGTCCCCATAGCCAGGCATGGAGTCAAAGTCATTTACCAAATGAATCAATGAGGAGACTGTGGCTATTCTGGGCTTACTAAGTGAGGTGGCATGGGAAAGCAGAAACACTCCGGCTTTGGTGTCAGGAAGATCCAAATTCAAATTCCAAGTCTGCCTGTAAGTGTTTGTGTAATTTAGGGCACAGTATTTACCTGTCCCCTCCTCTGTGAAACAGGCATGAAATAGAGACTTCCCAATGGGTTCGTTGTGAGCACAAAATGAGATTAAGGTAGGCAAAACCCAAACAAGATGCCTCGTGGGTGGTAAGATTCTTTTTTTAATCCTGGAATTTCGTGTGTTTTTAGCCAGCTGACATTGAGCTTTTTAACTCAGTCCTTCTCTTGTGCTGTGTTTTTTGATCCTCCCTTAAGGCCATTAAGGAAGGTACTGTTTTGTTTTTTGTTTTTTGTTTTGCCCTACACCCAGAGAGGTTAAGTAACTTGCCTAAAGTCACACAGCTGTAAACAGCTAATAAACAGGATCTTACTTTAAATCCACCACATTACCCTGTCTCTTCCCAATAAGGGGTTGGGAGCAGGTGGTGGTGGGGAGGAGGGGGCTGTGGGCTAATTTTAACAGGTTGTTATTTCCCCTCCTCATTACCTGGATGCTTTCTGTCAAGCCAAGAATCTTTTTCCTGACAGTGTCTGATAGGAATTTGTTTACCCAAAAACACATGCACACACACAGACACACACTTTCTCTTTTGAAGGAATCCATAAATTCTGAATTTAAAAAAAGGAAGATGCATTTCGCTTCCACCAGCTATCCCCCTCCCGCAGACGCCCCCATGCTGTTCTAGTTAATAAGCATCAACAGCCTGCCGCCCCTCCTGACCTGCTCCCCTAACATAGCCAGTTCTCTCAAAGCATCCAATCATGCCGCCCTCAGCCTCTCACACCACAGGGGAGTGCCTGGCGGAAGCCAGAGCAGGGGGGCGATGCTTCTTCAAGGGGAGCACTGCAGGCTTTGGCAGCTCCGAGGGACCAAGGGACCGACTCTGCCACTCTTCACTCTGTTAACATAATGAGGGGATAACCTGGTATTTAAATCGCAGCCAAAGTGGTAAATCTGCATTGTCAGCCTTCAACGTGATTTACAAAATAACTTAAAAATGCATGAACCTTCTTCTTTATAAAGCATGGGGGTGCTAAGTTAACTTCTAAATATTTTATCGCCCAAGGTGAGCTGTTTGCCTTGTGGCCATCATTCACTCATGAAACCAGAGAGTCGAGGCACACTTCTGTTATCAGGGCCATCTTGGGAGGAGGATAGGGTGAGGGTGGGGGTGGGGCACAAAGCTTTGTGGCTTCTTTTGCCTCTGGTCCTTTGAATAGGGCTTTTGTTCACCTTCTTCTGGAAAATGTCTGCTGCAGGTCCACCTGGCAGATACTGGATGCTTCATTCATTAGAACTGATCAAGAGACCATTGACATAGAGGGTCTCCTCTGCCAGGGTTTCTGGAAAGGAGGGAAATCTATGGGGTGGCAGGAGGACTCTCAGATCAACACTTTCAAGAACACATGGGACAAACAGCATCTCTGCCACCTGGAAGAGATTGCAGCTGGCCAGGGCGAGAGCAAGGACAGCAAACAGCTCCATCAATCTGGGAAGGAAACAAATGCTACACTTGGAAGAGGTTTGCTCTTTCTTCATGTCTATAACTTCCTATTCAAGGCTAGGATCATGTACACATCCCTGAAGCTAAATGTGGAGCACTGCTCTCCCTAACTGATTCTGATTAGGACTCCCCAAACCTAACCTGGGACTGTGGGCCTTGGACCAGAGCTCTAGTACATGGAAGTTCATTCATCATTGGAGCTGCTTCCTCCCTGTCACTGGAGGAAGTGAAGTGACTGCTGGACAACAGGCAGAGGTGTTTGCTGAAGAGCAAGAAATATCACATGGAAAGGTGGCCAGGGGGCCCCCTCCAGGTGACCTGAATCACGATATGTGGGAGAAAGAGCCCAAGAGGCTGCATTTATAATTAGTTTATGTGGTGGTTCTCATGCATGCTAACATTTGAGAACTTCTGGGCTATTCTAGAAGTCCTGAGCCCTGTCTGAACATTGGAATTTGTAAAGGGGAGCTTTCAAAAGTACTGATGCCTCAGAACCTACCCCTAGCAGTCCTGATTTAATCCATGGAAGTGTGGCTTGGGCACAGAGAGCTGTTAAAGCCTCCAAGATGATTGTAAGGTGCAGCCTAGATTAGTTCTGGTCTAAATCAGTCCTTCGGACTCTTCCAGCTGCCACAATCTAATCTGGGCAAGGATTGGGAAGGGTAGGAAGGATGGCTGTTGTAGACAGCCAGTGGATGGAGAACGAGAGTGAGGGGTAGAGAAGGAAGCAGAAAGGAAGAGAAAAGGGGAAGGAGGGAGGGGAGAGGAGGGAGAAAAGGGAGGAAGAAAGAGTGGGCCACTGGAACCATTTGGGAACTTTCTAATGAATCAAGCAAAATATTTTGAAAATTTAGACAACACTACTCTTTATATAGTTACTTATTACATAGTGCTGGTGTGCTGTTTGAATCACAAATTGCATGCTAATGGCCTAATTCATAAACCATTGACATTCTTTATGAGTCCTTAGTATTCAGAAATGAAGAATTTGTGTTCAAAATATAATTTGCATTGCAAAATTCAATAATTTAGTTTCTCTTATTCATTAATGCCTAAAACCACAACACATAACTTATCCCACTCCATTCCCTCCTTAGGACACTGGGAAAAGAAGGGTTGCAGCCAGGAAATCAAGCACTGCTTTTTACAGCCAAGTTCTGAACTGCTCTGAGAGTCACCACGAGGGGAGCCATGTTGTCTTCCTTCAGGAGCCAGCCCTGAAGGGGTCTGCCTCAGGAAGATAATGGGGCTACAAGGGCCTCTCGAGCAGGCGCATGTTTAACCTTTCCAATGTCGGGAACCCCATCTGGGACTAGAACTCCCGCTGTGACAGATTTGTCATTTCCAGTGAGTAGTCAGTGGAAAATTCAGTGGGATGATCAATGTAACATTAGGTTGAATATGGGACACTCAGCTATATTGTCAATCAGCTATTTAATGGAAAGGGCAGTAGAACACTCCATGAACTGGAGATGAAGACTACTCTTTTGGCGGAAGCACATCTATCCTATGAGAGGGAACCTGCCTCATGTATACGAGAGACCAAGCTGGAGATTCATAGCCTGCCTGGCTAGTTTTGCTTCCTAGTACAAGGTGGGCAGTGAAAATTGTCGGAAGAAAGAAAGAAAGGAGAGAGAGATTTTTGTGGAAGTGCCAATGGGAATGCTGATCTGGCTCAGGTGCCCCTTAAGAACAGGTCTTTTAAGATTCTACCTAGGGTTCCATTTGAACAAACCTATCTTGATTAGATAGGCTTGATCAGAAAGTGTTGGTTTAACTTTTCTCTTTTGAAACAATATGTAGGCCACTGGGTCAAAGCAAAGACTTTCAGAACCAAGGACCTGAGTGTTAAGACAATGAAATTAAACCAACACAATTCCTGAAGTCAGAAGACCTACACTTTCATTCTTCTGCTTCCTACCTGTTGTTTGAAGTAGCCCAGGTAATATGCCCTCTCTCTGTAACTTATAAATAGGGAGGTTTGGATGTCATGATTTCTAAAAACTCTTCCAGCACTGCAACTTCTAGGATTTCAGGATCTGACCCTAGTATCATGAACAAAATTAGATACTGGTCATTTCTGTCTGGGTGTGTCTGCCTCCCTAGAAGGCCAAAGACCTTATGAGAATGTAAAATTGTCTATTCAAAGGACCGTTTTCGTGTCTATTTTAGTGCTATATTCCCAGGACCCAGCACACAGCCTGCCATGGTCAGTGCTTGAGAAATAATCACTGATTCATTCAACAGATGTGTTCTGAGCACTGACAATGTAAGGAGCTACATTCTAGGAAGTAAGGATACAGTGATGGACAACATCTAGTCCCTGCCTTTGTACAAATTACATTACAGTGGAAGAGACTGATGACAAACAAGTAAAGTACACATAAATCAACAAAACAAGTGCAAATAGTGATTAGAGCTGATACAATAAGGTAATAGGGTGAAGAGGGGTTGGAATGAAGGACTACTTTAGATTAGGTGCTCAAGTAGTATATCCTATCTGACATTTGAAGGGACATTTGAGTTGAGATCTAGATGACCAAAAGAAGCCAGCTATAGGCAAATGTGGAGGCACAGCATTCTGGGAAGAGGGGGCAACAAATGCAAAGGTCCTGTGGCAAAAAATATGCTTTTTGTTCATAGAAGATGAGCAAAGGCCCATGTGGATGGAATATGGTGAGCAACAGATTATGATTGGGTGATGTGGTCAGAGGAGACACGGAAGTGGATCAGGTAGGGTTTTATTGGCTCATGATCAGGAATTAGGATTTTATTCTAAATTTGATAAGAAATTCTAAAATGTTTTAAACAGGTGAGTGGCATACTCTGGTCCATAGCACTAAAGACCCCACTAGATGCTTCATAGGAAATTGAATTGTTGAATAAATTGTTGAACAAAGTACCTACCCTGTGCACCTTGGAAGAGAGTCAGTCTTCTGGAGTGACACCCCTCCAGGACAAGAATGAACTCAGAGATTTCCGAAAGCCAATGTGACCCCTGCCACAGTGGCATATGACTGGGAAAGCCACTCCACCCATCTGGCACCCAGCACCTCTTTGTGAAACCTGAAGCCTCTCTCATTTCAAGATTTGCTCAGCTTCTTCCTCATCCTGTCTCTGCAAACTCGGCAGCCTTGTAGTGAGAGCAAGTCACTCATCAGCAAATCTAAAATATTTATTGTGCATATTTTAAAGGCCAGAGTGCTACATCATCGAACTCTGCCCAGATGGGGACAAGGCTTCGCAGATCCATAACTGGGATGAGGACGTGCCGGACAAGATTGCAGACAATTAATCTGTGCAAATGGAACTCTTCAAAGGGGACTGAAGGACTTGCTAAAGCACCAGAGACAAACCAGCCCATAATGACCCCCATTAAAATTTAATACAATTTGCTTATTTTAAAAAAAATGGAATTCCTCATGTCCTTTATAGCTATCACTTATCCTACAGGGAAAATGTGAGAGATGGTGAGGGTGGAGGACGTAGAACTACTTTGAGGGTGAATCTTGAGCCAACTTCCCAAGAAAGGATATGTCTAAGGCATCTACATTGTAGAAGGTCCTCTGCCTTGCTCCTATCACTATTTTTCCTTTGGAAGGGATGAAACAATATGCTTAGGTGTTTGGTGAGGGTATGGGAGCCAGAGCTGCTGGTGAACAAGGTGGGCACGGTGGGCAAGCCAGTAGTTACTGACCTTGAACAAGCCCTTTAGTCTTCTTTAAATCTTAGATCCTTATTTTAAAAATGGGAGTGAGAGGAAAACCTATTTCATGGGGTTGTGGTGAGGACTGAACGAATGGTGCATGCAAAGTGCAAAGTGCTGTGCTGGGCATGCAGTCAACATTGGATTCAAAAACCATTGCCATCGTCGTTGTTATCATTGTTGCCATTGTTATGACTGTACTAGATACTGGGTGTGGGGTTTTGGACAAGTCTCCTAACCTCCCATAAAATGGAGTTATGATTATCTCTTCACCATTGGGTTCTTGGGAAGATTGGACAAGATCATATGTGCCCAGCCCCTGGGAATGTGCAAGCACAGCCAACAGCTGCTCCCATCATTGTCACCATCTCCATTGTCTTCAGTGATTGACTTCATCCTCAGGTCAGGATTTGTCTTACAACTGGGGCTGGTGCTAAGATGTTGTTGCAGGAAGGGGTGTTGTTGGAGGAAGACCAGGCAGCAGAAAGTCTCACCATCTAGGTGTCTGCTCTGCTAATCCCTGAGTTTCTCAGTACCTCTGTGTGCCCACTCAGTAAATTGGGATCACACTGGACCTGAACTCTTCATTAGAATTGTTTTTAAAGAAAATGGATTAATAGATACTAAGGCACAAAGAAGGGTTAAAAAGTTCTCCATAAATATAAGGTATTGATGGTTACTGTTTATTAAGTAGAGAGGGAGACTTTTTGTTATTATTTTGATTCCTCCAGCCTGAGATAGTAGATAAATCAAAGAAATGTCAAGTCAGAGTGAAACATGAGTTTCCAGAAACCAGAGTACAGGGCTTCATGGGGATTTTTTTTTTTTTCCTTTTTGCAATCTTTGCTGAAAGACATTTGAAGTGAAGTTAATAATTGAAACGTAATGAATAATTGCAGTTTGGGGTCCATAACACAATCATAATTGCCAGTTTATTACTTTTTTAATATATTTGCCAAGTATTAATAATATTGAAATAATGCAAGAAGATCATGGGAAATAAATGAAATATATCATTTGTCAAGGAAAAAGGATCTTCAAACTGTAGGCACTGCTCTTATGAGTTCTGTGATGAATGCGGCATTACACTGAATCCTTCATCATGGGGACATCAGCTGCAAATTTTGGGTCCTGTAGAATTCTCATCAAGTCAAATAAAGGTAAAGGTGTACAAAGAAGCTTTCCATATTTTATGTGCTCCTTGGGAGTGTGGAACACAGTGCCAAAGAAGGTCCCAGAGCTAATAATACCCAGATTTTAGTCCTTACTCTTAGATTTGACCATGGACACGTGCCTTCCCCTCCCAAGTCCTCATGGTCCTCACTGTATGATAAAAGGCAAAAACATGAAAACAGGATGAAAGGGTTGGAATAGATTCTGAATCCCAACTCTTTCACATCTAAGAACCCATTTTGTTATTTTTCTCCCCCAGGGACTGCGTGTTTGGAAAGCGCTTCCTATAATAATCCGAATATAACTACATTCACCACACCTTGCATTCTTCTCCAGGAAGAGTATAGGGACCAAACATCACCATCTGTAAAAGGAGAGGGCTGATTTGGGCAGAGGCTTTCAACCCTGGCATCTCAACATTGGTGAACCACAGCAAGTAATGGAGAGAGTCACACTTCATTTATTACTGAAATCAGCTAAAGTAATGAAGTCCATAAATGAGTCTCTAAAACAAATCAGAGGGATTCAGAAGTCCATCTGACAAAACCACCCTGGCTCCTTTATGCTCAGACACATTCCCTTTAATATGCTGCCACATCTAAGACCTTTATGATATGCTGGGCATCAAGCTAAGGAAATGAGAGCAGGAAAGAGGTGGGCTCATAGCCGAGGTTCTGGGCTGTCGCGGTCCCGGCTGGCAGGACTGCGTGTTGTTGTGGAATGCTTGTCCTATATCCCTGGACAAGTGACGAACAAATTCACGCGGACTAAAGGAATCTGGTGGAGAAAAAGGGATGCATGGCCAATCTCTCAAGGATCAAGAGAGAGGGACCCGGAACCTTTGCCTGGACAGGCTTTTATTGATATTCTAGGTAGATTACATCAAGGAGGGTCCTCCTTCACTGTGTACAGGTTCACTTTGGGTGGTTACCATAACAAAAGAAAGAATGCTGCTAATCCCTTTAAGATAAAGGTCATTTGCAAATGTAAAGGGAAAACTGTAAAGGTTAAACTGGTTACACCCAAACTTGAAAGGTTTAGCATAGATTTTTGGAGGTTACTTTAAAGATATGCAGTACACACATGTTTCCTCAATTCAAGGTGAGGGAGTTTTTTAGCAAAAGCAAGTCTCAAGGCGGCCTAGGTGCATTGCAGGCCTGATTCCCCACGGGATGACCTATCCACGGATGTTCTCTGCATGCCACACGCGTCTGCGTTCAGAACCAGAGCTGTGTCACTAGATCACATCACACATGGACAGGTTCCCTATACTGGGCATCGCCACCATTTGTGGTCTATGTCATCCATCCTCAACCTGTAGTAAAAGGCAGCACTGAAGGTCTGGAAGGTGGGACTGCCGCCCAGGTGGGCCTGGAGAGCAAAGCATTGAGCCAAAGAAGGTTAGTCTCCATATTACAGATCTCTTGGAGTTTGCCTTGGAGTTTGGGCTCACTAGCATCCATTACCTTTCCTTCTTTCCTATGTCTCCTGTTTGGAATGAACAGGTTTGTCCTGTGCCTGTGCCACCATTGTAAACATTTGGAAAGCAAATAATTTGTGTGGTTCACAGGTTCACAGCTGGGGAACAACTTGCCTCGGGACAAATCTCACCTCAAGCCTCACCCATTTCTGATTTAGATGATATTGAAATGAGACTTTGGATTTTGGCTTTTAGAGTTGATGCTGGAATAAGTTAAGATTTTGTACTATTAGGATTCGATGGATGTATTTTCATATGAGAAGGACATGAATTTGGGAAGACCAGGGGCAGAACACTATGTTTATGTCCCCACAAAGTTCATATGCTGAAATTTTAACCCCCAATGGGATGGTATTTGGAGGTAAGGCCTTTGGGGGTGATTAGGTCATAAGAGTAGAGCCCTCATGAATAGTATTAGCACCCTTATAAAAGAGAACCCAGCCATGGCTGGTGTGGCTCAGTGGATTGAGTACTGGCCTGCACACCAAAGGGTCCCTGGTTCAGTTCCCAGTCAGGGCACATGCCTGGGTTGTGGGCCAGATCCCCAGTGGGGAGCATATCAGAGGCAACCACACACTGATGTTTCTCTCCCTCTCTTTCTCCCTCCCTTTCTATCTCTCTAAAAAAAAAAACAACAACAAATAAAAAAAACAAAATCTTAAAAAAAAAAAAAAAAAGACCAGGTTTGACTCACGGCTCTGGCATTTAAAAAAAAAAAGAGAGAGAGAACCCAGAGAGGTCTCTCACCCTTCTGCCACCTGAGGACACAGCCAGAAGAAACCTGTGATGAACCAGGAAGTGCCCCTCATCAGATTCTAAATCTGCTGGTGCCTTGATCTTGGACTCGAAGCCTCAGAACTGTGAGAACTAAATTTTCGTTATTCATAAGCCACTCATTCTACAGTATTTTTGTTATGTCAGCCCAAATGGACTAAGACACTGATGGATGCTAATGTTTTAATGAGCCTTTTTCTCTATTCATATACATATCCGTCTACACATGTAGATCCAAGTTTACATAAACATGATAATATATGTGCTAAACTATACTGTTTTTTTTCCCATTTGATTCTATGCCAGGAACTTCCAGTACAACAAAGCCCTCCAGAAGTTTTCCATTGTATTGATTTACCGTTAATAATTCACCATTGACATTCATACCGCGGTCGAACGCCGCTGTAAGAAGAACTAGAAAGCTTTTTGTGTGCTGATATGGAACAACCTCTAAGACAGGCTGTTAAGTGTAAAAACAATGTTAGAACACTGTTTACTTTGCTCCTGTTTGTTTAAAAAATCAGAAAAAAAAGGTAGAAGGGAAAGAATATATAAACATATTTTCTCCAGAGGAGCAGGCTGAGAACCGGTGGTGCTAGTTATTTCTGAGAAAAGACCCAGGGAGCCTGAACCTGAGGCAGCAGACAGACATCTCATTACTGATTCTATCGTACCTGTGGAATTGGGGACCATATATGATTGTATAAATCTAAACAACATATGCGTGTGTTCTGTTTTTATGTTCTCTATTCATCACTCTGTGTACGTCTATAATTTTAATGTATTAGATTCTTTGTGTTACATTTAAATTATATAATTTATAGTGTATGTGTTTGTGAATTTGAAAACTAGTTTATCACTGTATCCCCAGTCCCCAGCCAAGTACCTAGAATATAAGAAATGTAAGGAAGAGCTCAATTAATACTTATCAAATAAATAAATATACTGATCATTAAAATATCATATTTGCGAGTTCTCATTTTTTTCATAGTTACTTCCACTCATTTTCAATGTGGGGGGGTGGGTTTTGTCACAATCTGGGAATCACCATGGGAACATGTCACATATGTGAAGAAAATTTACTTGGGGACTTGTTGGGGAGAGCAAATGTTGAAATTCCTGGGCTAATTTTGCTCAGCATCCTTCTGGCTGATACAATCTAGAATTTCATAATAGGATCTAGAACACATGACATTCAGGCATTGTTCCCCCTGAGAAGGGAATCGGGAAGTGGGTGGATGGGAGGATGGGGTAATGCTGGTGGAGGAAGCTTTGCCCACTGCCTGAAGCCTTCCTGTAGGAGGCAGATGTTGAGAGAGAAGGAGCCCTGACACAGACAAGCTACTCACAGGGGCCATGGGCAGATGTTCTGGGTCAGTAGGTCTCGTATTGGCCCTCTGCTTCCAGATTCTCCACCCCTCCAGGAGTAGAACATACTCAGTGAGGAACAGGAGCTCTGGGGTTCACTCACCTCTGCGGGAATCCTAGTTTCATCATTTACCCACTGGTTATTGTCACCTTAGCCTCAGTTTCCTTATCTATAAAATGGGGGCAATCATGAGTGCATTAAACTTACTGGATTGTTTTAAGTCCTGAAGGAGATAACACAAGTAAAATGCTTGGCATATAGTTGACACTCAAAAACAAATTCTCAGCTATTATTCCTGTTATTCATTTTATACAAGGTTGGCAGGGTTAGTGAAAGATTCAGAAAAAGATTAGGAGACTTGAGAATTGACAGGGACAGAGGTAACAGAACTGAAAGAGTCCAGAAGCAGTGAGATTCAATTCACTCATTCGACCAGTTCTCACTGGCCACTCATTATGTCCCAGCACAGACCTAGGTCCTGGAACCAGGGACAAACAAAGGTGGACACCGCTCCTGTCCCCTTGGAGCTTCCAGTCTGGTGAGAAAAATGGATGTGAACCCATTTCTTTGTGATCCCTTTGGATCACACAAATAAATGTAAGATTGCTACTGCGACAAGTGCTGCGAGAGGTGTAAGATGTTTCAAGAGCTGATAACCAGAGATTTGATCTCACGAAAGGAGTCAGGGCAGGCTTCCTTGCAAGTGACGTGTGAGCCAAGATCTGAAGGATGACTCAGGATTAGTTAGTTGGAAAGGGGAAGCAGCAGGTGGAAGGTTCCTGTGACCAAAGTGAACTCTACCTGCGCAAAGAACTGAGAAAAGCAAAGTTGTTGGAGCGAGGCTGCAGAGGTGAGTGCAGGGTGAGGTGAGGCTGGGAGTTAAGTATGGGCCAGCCCTTTGCAGGGTCTAATGATAACAATAACCACAAATGTGACAGCAGCCATCACATATTAATCATTTGCTTTATGCCAGATACTGTGCTGGGCATGTTACATTACCTCATCTAAACTCATAACAATATCATGAAGCTGGTGCTATTATTACCCCAACCTTGCAAATGAGGAAACAGGCTAAGGAAAGGTATGGGGTCTCCAAGAACTTGAACCAGTTATACCTAGCTCGAAAGCCTTACAGTCTTGGACTCAGAATACCACACAATTTATCATGCAAACAAGGACAGTGCAAAGGGGACATTACTAATAATGCCAGGACCACAGGCACAAGTCAGGACCACCCCAGCCCATACCTCATAGTACCTCGGGATAAAGAAAATGAAAGCACTTTGTGAACGATATCTGTTAAGAGACCAGAGACAATTAAGCTGACCGTGGGGTTCAGGGAGAGAAGTCTCAGTGTCGACAGAAGATCGCTTTCTTGAACTACTTCTTCCCTCTGCTACAATAGGAAGCCTCCTTCTACCAATCCCACATCTTAAATATACTTGACATTTCAAAAAATAATTGTCAGTTTTATTAATGTTTTAAAGTATAAATTAAAAATGTGACAAATGAGTGAGAAACAGCAGTCTGTTTTAATGAAAATTTCATACTCTCCATCAATAAATCATAGACCAAAGAGAATCCAACACAGGCTGTAATACTTCTTGCCTGTCAGTGGAGGGGTGACTGAAGTTGGCCAAAGTTAACTTGGCAGAAGGACTCCACTTGGGAACTGGGAAGTTTCTGGAATACTACAGGACCCAGGATGCCAGACTTTGTGGGGAGAGGAGCTGGTCCTGAAGGAGACGGCTTGAAGAGATGTGGCACAGTGGCCTAACATAGGCCTGACCACACGGGGCAGCTTCCACCAGGACACCTTGGTGGTCAGAAAAAACTCCCTAATATTCAGTTGAAATAGAGCAAGATGACAGTACTGCTCAGCAGGAGACATTTTCCACACTCACCCTTCCTGGTTGGGATGCCATGGCCTGTCCAGGTCAGGAGTCCCTTGTCTAAGGATGATGGGAAGCAGGTCTCCTCTCCCCTCCACCATGGTCGTTCCTCCGATTCAGACACTACTTCAACTGTAGGGCCCATTCCCAAACTTTTTGTCCAGGATCTCAACTGAAATTTGTTTTCTTTCTTCAAGTTTTACAAGAGATGCCTTATCTTATTTATCCCTGGGTAGCAATTAACCAATCCCCTCTATTTTATATTTTTAAGGAAATTCAGATTCCCGGTCAAGATGGAGGCATAGGTAAACACGGCTCACCTCCTCACTCAACCACAGCAAAAATTACAACTAAACTACAAAATAACTATGACCCAGAATCATTAGAAAATTAAGCTGTATGGAACTCTGACAACCAAGGAATTAAAGAAATCACATTCATCCAGACTGGTAGGAGGGGCAGAGATGTGGAGATATGGCAAGGGCAGTCCCACACCCATGTGTGATGGATAAGAATCAGGAGGAATACCTCAGGAGCGAGGGATCCCAGCCCCACAAAAGACCACTCAGCCCAGGGTTCCAATGCCAGGAAGATAAGTCCCCATAACTTCTGGCTGTGAAAACCAGTTTAGGCTGGGACTGTGGAAGAAACTGCGATATTCTTGGGTATCTCCTATTAAAGGGCCTGAAACAGATTTAGGGCTTATAAAAACTCACTCAATCTGGGCTCCAGCAGAGGGGCAGCAGCTGGAAGGGTAACAGCGGCATACAGGGAGAAAATGAAGTGTGTAGCATCATGGTGAGGTCTGGGGGACAGCTTCTAAGACAAAACTGCAGAGGCAAGGCAATGGCCATTATTCCTTTTCCAAGCCCTCCTTCACACAGAGCCACAGAGCAGTGACACCACATCAGAGACTCCATCAACCTGGTTCACATGAGTTGCCCCACCCTGGTGATTATCTAAGGCTCTGCCCCATCCAGCTTATAGGTACACTTTTCTACAGTAGGCCATACTACTAACACATGGAGTCAAAGTAGCTCTACCTAATACATAGAAACAAACACAGGGAGGCTGCCAAAATGAGGAGACAAAGAAATATGGCTCAAATGAAAGAGCAGAACAAAACTCCAGAAAGAAAGAACTAAACAAAATGGAGATAAGCAATCTATCAGATGCAGAGTTCAAACACTGGTTATTAGGATGCTCAAGGAAATAATTGGGTACTGCAACAGCATTAAAAAGACCCAGGCAGAAATGAAGGTTACACTAAGTAAAATAAAGAAAGATTTAAAAGGAATCAACAGTGAAATGGATGGAGCCAAGAATCAAATCAATGATTTGGAACATAAGGAAGGAGAGAACATTCAATCAGAACAGCAAAAAGAAAAAAGAATATAAAAAAACAAGGATAGGTTAAGGAGCCTCTGGGACAACTTCAAATATTCCAACATTCACATCATAGGGATGTCAGAAGGAGAAGGGGAAGAGAAAGAAATTGGAAATCTATTTGAAAAAATAATGAAAGAAAATTTCCCTAATTCGATGAAGGAAATAAACACACAAGTCCAGGAAGCAGAGAGTCCTAAACAAGATGAACCTAAAGAGGACCACACCAAGACACATCATAATTAAAATGCCAAAGGTTAAAGATAAAGAGAAGATCTTTTTTTTTTTTTAAGATTGTATTTATTTATTTTTAGAGAAAGGGGAAGGGAGGAAGAAAGAGAGGGAGAGAAACATCAGCATGTGTTTGATTCTTGCATGCCCCTGACTGGGGACCTGGCCCACAATCCAGACATGTACCCTGACTGGAAATCAAACCAGCAACCCTTTGGTTTGCAGGTCAGCACTCAATTCAGGGAGCCACACCAGCCAGGGCTAAAGAGAGATCTTAAAAGCAACAAGAGAAAAGTAGAGAGTTACCTAAAAAGGAGTTCCCATAAGACTGTCAGCTGATTTCTCAAAAGGAACTTTTGCTGGCTAGAAGGGACTGGCAAGAAGTACTCAAAGTGATGAAAAGCAAGGACCTACAACCTGAATTACTCCATCCAGCAAAGCTATCATTTAGAATGGAAGGGTAGATAAAGTGCTTCCCAGACAAGGTAAAGCTAAAGCAGTTCATTATCACCACGGCTTTATTATATGAAATGTTAAAGGGACTTATTTAAGAAAATGAATAAGATGAGAACTAGGAACAATAAAATGTCAATAAATTCACAGGTATCAACAATCGAATCTAGAAAAACAAACTAAGCAAACAAGCAGAACAGAAACAGAATCATAGATATGTAGATTATTTGGAGGGTTACCAGTTGGAGGAGGGAAAATGGGGGAAAGGTGCAGGGGTTAAGAAGTACAAATTGGTAGGTACAGAATAGACAGAACAATGTTAAGAGCAGTATAGGAAATGGAGAATCCAAAGAACTTATATGCATGACCCATGGACATGAACTAATGCAGGTGGGAGGGATTGCTGGATGGAATGTGGGTACAGGGTGGAAGGGTGCAAAGGGGAAAAAAAATGGGATACCTGTAATAGCATAATCAATAAAATATATTTCTTAAAAAAGAAATCCAGACAAGGAATTGCTATGATCTCCACCAGCCATCCATGCTAGTATTTAATCCCCAAAACTGCTCCTCCTTTCAACACTATTTTCATATTCAATTTGTGGTTCACAAAGGACAGAGTCAGTTCATTGTGATCTGGATCAGCTGTTCAAAAACTTAAGTATGTAAGAATGATTTGGGGGGATCAATGGTTGAAATGCAGAGTCCTGGGCTGGGGTCTTATAAGTGCTGATTTGTGGGTTGAGGATGAGGGAACAGGAGTGTGCCTTGTCCACAAGCATCCCAGGTGAGTCCAATGTAAGTAGCTTAAGGAACACACTTTCAGAAGCTCTCAGCTGAATGAGCCTTGGCAAGAACAAGAGGAGTAGAGCCTGGGGTGGGTGGTTCTTTGGGACCTGGGATATTTCCAACCAGAACCACCTCAATGCCACCTCCCCAGTCCTCCTGGCTCTTCCCCACATCTTCCTTCCACACCAGAAGTTAGCAAAACTAGTCTTCTGAGGCCAGATTGAAATGCCAAAATGTATGGAGATTAATCACAGAATAATACAAACTGCCGCTTATCATCTCCCATATATTTGACATAATTACCCTACAAGCAACATGAAAATGTTATACTGTAATAACTCCGAGCCGGAAGAAAAAGCAGTGCTGCTGATAACATGAAAATAGAGAAGAATACAGAATAGAGCCCTTCAAAAACTTTTAATTAAAATTTCCCCCTTTCAGCATAATTGATGTCAGCTCAGGCTTCAGTGTTTTCAAAGTGCTTGGTGTCATAGCAAAGAAATTTAGGGCCACTGTTGGTTGACTACAGAGCAAAGCTGGGCCCTGGTGGGGGACTAAGGAAGGAGGGCATAAGGAGCATTGCCACAGCTTTTAAACATATAACTTAGACTGCATTCTATTTAAAATTCTTTCAGAGCTCCCCATTTTCTGCCCTACAGAACCCCAAAACCAAGGTCCTCTGGGTGTCACTCAGGGTCCTTCATGGTGGGGCACTTGTGAGTTTCATCTCTGGTCCCCTCTCCCACGTGCCCCAGTCCTAACCATATTGCTTGCAACTTCTCCAATGTGCCAGTCCTAGTTCATCTGGGCTACTATAACAAAACACCATAGACTGAATGACTTGTAATCAACAAGAATTTACTTCTCATGATTCTGAGGGCTGGAAGTCAGAGATCAGGGTGCCAGCCCCATCAGGTTCTGGTGAGGGCCCACTTCCAGGTTGTAGACTTCTGTCTTGTGTCCTCACATGGCAGAGAGAGGATAAGAGCACTCTCCAGGGTCTCCTTTATAAGAGCACTAACCCTATTTCTGTGGGCTCTGCCCTCATGACTTAATCACCTCCCAAAGGCCCGCCTCCTAATACCATCACTTTAGGGTTAAGATTTCAAAATATAAATTTGGGGGTGAGGTACACAAACATTCAGTTCACTGCACCTTCATTTCTCCAAACTCTTGCACTTGATGCTCAAACTGCCAGGACACCTCTCTCCATCCCTTCCCCATCCACTTTATCCAGCCAACCCAGGTCACCCTTCAAAACTCAGCTCAGATATCACCTCCTCCTGAAAGCCCTCCCTCCTCATCTGCAGCCCAGGTAACTACACTGGGTTCCCAAAGCCTCCTGATCTCCCCTTTAACACAGAACTTATTGCACTATATTGTACAAGTTGGTTTATCGCTCCCCTCCAGTAGAATGTGAATGTATCTATTCATCTCTATAGTCCAGCATTTACAGTGTCTAGGAGAGGACATATCTAAGAGAATATTTGAAGAATGAAAAATAAATCTTCTTTGTAACTACTATAGTAAGCTAACATTTTGTTGATGCCCATTGTATAGGAACACATAGAGTAAATTTCTGGTATAAAACCACTCATCTCTCAATGAACTATTTTTATTCATTGGTCAAGCCAACTTGTATAATCCAGTATTTCCCTTTTAGCTTAGATTGCCAGGAAGCTCAAAACTAAAAGCCATGCTCTACCATCACAATGGTATTAACCTAGGATTTTGCTGATTAATTTTCTCTTTTTGTCTTCGTGATTTTATTATTGTTGTTTTCTTTTTTAAGTATATTCTATTGATTATGCTATTATAGTTGTCCCATTTTTTTCTACCCTTTATCCCCCTCAACCCTGCACCCCACCTCCCTCTGGCTTCCTCGCCCCTTAGTTTGTGTCCATGGGTCATATATATAAATTATTTGGCTTCTACATTTCCTATACTATTCTTAACTGCCCCCCCTCCGTCTATTTTGTGCTTACCAATTATGTTTCTTATTCCTTTTACCTTTTT
>VMDR010004716.1:0-57421 GCA_007922815.1 Macrotus californicus
GTTTTTCACTGTCAATATACTTACTACCAAATGTGGATCTTAGGCTGGAATATAATAAGTGCATATCATGTCTCTTCTTTGGTGCACAGCTCTCCATATCTTTAAAGGAAAAGAAAAGTTATAGGTAGTATTTACCATCAAGATAGGACATCTTTTCAGCACTGCTATGAAATTGAACTTTTATCCACCTTCCATTCAAATATATACTGTGTTCCTATCATAGGCATGGTGAGGTAGAGATATTTAAGATATAATTCTTGTTCTTAAGAATCTTCTTGGGAACTGAAAAGATAAGCATGTATAAATACAATAGAGTGTGGCAAAAATGGTGTATACATGTCATGGAAGCATGTTTCTGTCCATATATTTTTGTGACATGCTCGAGAGTGTTCTCAACTCATAGGTACATGTAGGAATTGCCCTGTACAACCTCCAGTCTGAGGAATATAATTTATGATTTTGTAAATCCTTCATTTCAAAGCTCAGATGTGGGGATTTGGTCATTAGATCTGTAGTATTGGGTACTTGGTAGACAATGGTTGCACTTATTTTTGCTCATGCCTCTGGCCATCACTGTTAGCCGCCTTCTGTTGACATTGGCTAGAGTTCTGGGTCTGTGACCTTTCAGCAAACCCCTAATTGGTTAGCTTTATTTTCAGGGTTTGAGAATGTCGCAAAGGTGATGATCTGTCACTGCAGAGACCATTATGATAGCTGGAAAGGCCTGCTTTCCCCCATTACCAAGCTTAGATTTTTAGTTCTCTCATCACCATTCAGGTAAGGCGGTCACTACCCCTGCATCCTATTCTGCTGGTACTGGCTTGCACTGAGCAGGAACTTCTGATGGAGGGTCTTCTAAGAAGTGGTCTGAGTTTCTATAGATGTGCAGGCACATGGGTTGGGCTACACTTCTGCATTTCAGAGAAAAGGAACATCATAGAAAAACTGAGCTTTTTCTGAGATAAATGTCTCTTTGACTTCTAAAAACATGAGCCATCTAAGAGCACGTAGGCAGAACTATTGTTTCTGGCTCCTTCATCTAAGTGGCTGAATTTTGACTGAATATATTTATTTCACTTTGCTGAGTAGTAAGGGTTATCAAGTTTGAGCTCATTTTCAAATTGTGTGAAGAAGACCCCTTAAGAAAATTCTAACCCCACCTCCAGCCCTACTGTTCATTTCCTAAACTCTGATCTAGTGTGTCCAGAGCAGAGCTCCAGATGTCACACAGAACAGTTGAGTGTGGCCATTGGCACGCTATGTCCTCCTGAAGGGTTGACATGGCTGGGGACTCTCCAGGCACACACCTTTTCAAGGTGTCTCCAGTGTGAGTTGCAGACATGCTTATTTATTTATGCCAAGAGCTCTTGATGTGTCTTTCTCTTCTCCTCATCTAACCTCTCCTTTCTCTTCTCTCCTTCTCTCTCTGCCTTCTCTCTTTTCCCCTCATCTCTTTCTCTCTCTGTCTCATACACACATGCAGACTTTGAAAGCAAATATTAATTCAGTAAGTTTGAAGGACAACCTCTTTCACGAAGATGCTAGTACCAACATTTTTATATAGAACTGTGCTAGTTCCCTTTTTTACTTTCTTGCTTTCATAGGTATTCCCTTGGCTACACAATGACCCAGCCAAAACCTTGAAATTGATGCATCTGAAAAGAGCATTTGTTATTTTGGACATGGCCCATCTACCACGCCAGTTTCTATGGCGTGGCGAGGATGAAAACAGATCATGGTATGCCTTCATTAACTCAGTATAAGCCACTACTGTTCAACAAATAATTCGTCTGGTGCATGTTAGTGCATTTGGCCTCCCCATTTATTTCATCTGTCCTTTTCTGTATTTTGAGCAAGCAGCCTGATGTTTTGACTTTTTGTCACTAATGCAAGCATTGGGTATATGCAGATGGGCCATTCAGCTTTTGTAAAGGCAAGTCCCTAAGTCCCAGCCTTGACCGTATAGTAAAATAAGGAAATTTCAGATTATCTGGAAAACACCACTTGACAGGTTACTGAGCTTTTTCCTCCACATCACATCTTGTCATGTAACAGAAGCAGCATGGTGAGGTAGAAGATGGCCAGAGTCGTAGGTTCTCTCTTTGGGTTCTGATTCTTCTCATTGCTAGCTGAGGAAAGCTGGGGCAAGCCACTGAACCATCATCAGTCTCAGTTTCTTGACTGATTTTAACAATTAAATGAGAGAATAACAACAGCTAAGATCTGGTGGGTGTCCCCTTCTTATATAATTTAGCTTGCTGAATCCGCTCCTTAGCCATGTGGGGAGGTACTCTTTATTATCCCTGCTCACTAGATAAGGAAACTGAGGCACAGAAGGTGAAGGAACTTGCCCAGAACTGCACAGCAAGATGTGAGGGAACCAGGATTTGACTCCTGCATGTCTAGTTCTGGAGTCAAGAATTTCATCAGTTTGTTTGGAGTGAAGATAGTTTTTACTACGAGGCCTAAAACATATCAACTCAAGGTATGGACCCCAGCTTGGCTGCTAACACGAAGAAACTGGACAAAGTAAACTCATGTTCAGGCTTCCCTTAATCTTCTCTTAACAAACTACCTGACGTTCTTTAAGGATTTTCTCAATTTGAAACATTGAGATTTTTCAAAGGTTGGCCCAGGTAAGAGTGTGAACTGCTGTCTAACTTTCAAGTTTCTGTCATAGCTGCTATGACTTAGGTGAAGTCTCCTTTCAACACCGCCCTACTCTGCCTTTGGTGCTCCATCCTCAAATGTCCCCAGTGTCCCTAACCAGTGGCCCTGGAGAGTCTAGCTCCTCCAAGGCCCTATCACTCCCTCCTCCCTTTTGAACCACATTTTCTTGGAAACTTGTCTTCTGACTCGTCCTGTCCAACTCTGAGAACTTACTTGCTTGCTTACATCCTTTCAAGGCTACGCATTGCACTTTGGTCGGACAGTCTAAAAATGTGGGGGCAGAACTTAGGTACTTCTCCTGGGCAACTCACAGGAGCTTATGAGAAGTCTCTTACAAACAGTAATGGAAAGACAACAAATTTCGGTGGTGAAATTAGCTTCAGATCCTGCCTACCACTTCCCAGGTCTGTGCCCTGAAGCAAATCCTTCAACTTCTCTGACTCTCAGTTTCCTTATCTGTAAAATGGGGATAATAATAATAGTGCCTCAAACATATGATCTGTCAGGAAGTCGGAACTGGGCTATCCATGCTGATCACCATTTTTTCATCATAACGCCCTACGCCATAGGTCAATAAACTGTATAGGTCAGGCCTGGGCCTTTGAAAGGAAAAACAAATTAGCTAAGGTCTGACAGCCTGTAAGTGTTGCAGCTGGAATTCAGACCTAAGTCTGTCCTACTGGAGCTCCTATATTCTTACCCCTTACTAAATGCTCATTACCCTTTTTATGTGATATGCACTGATAACTTCTTAAGATACTTGTAAAATTTAAATGAAATGAGGTATACAGTGTAGCTAGCATAGAGCCAAGTACATTTTCCTGAGACATATCAGTTGCCTTTCCTCTGCCCCCTTTCCCAAGGCCCTGCAGTGATGGGAAAATCAGCTTTGGCAGGCAAGATAGGGGTGCTATTTTTGGCTGGGTGAATGGGGCTGGAGAAGAGGAGAACCAGGAGCTTTTCTGCATCTCAAATCAAACCAGGCTGGCAGCTTTCAACTCTGTCTATACATAGGCCTGACTGGCCAGCTTTGTTGCTTATGTCTTTATTTAGAAGCTCATGTCCCTTTTTGAACCTTGTAACCTGAGAAAGAGTGAACAACTGGAGGAAAAATGAAAAAGATTAATGGATTAAAATATACTTGCAAAAATTCCTATAGGAATCGCTACTTAGCTTAGTGAGGAGAGGGCTGGGGAATGTATTTCTTTGACTATGTAGGGGATCATGTTATTGATAATGGCAATAATGTATTTCTTTAAAGGTTAGAGGTTAGACATGATGACATCCAAGTCCTTTCAAAATCTAAAATTTCACATGTCTATGAAAATGAAGAATGGAGAGTTAAGAGTAGACTAGAAGTTGCAGACCCATGAGGACTTAAGGACACTGAAAACCCGATAGTACAATTTCCTCTTTTTTGGATACTTTAGGTATTTATATGTCTTTCTTTCTTCCTGTGATTTCATCCAGTCGATTGAGGTGGGAAACAGTTATCTATATTGTGTGTCCCAAAATATAGCTCTTTGAATCCTTCACTTATGTAAAAAATTCTGATTTTTCTTTTTACATTAAGGCATAGCTTTTTCCTTTAAAAATGTGAATATATATTCATATTTGTCACTTATACCTTAGTCACTTATACCTTAGTGTCAATTAGTTTAACAGCTCCCTTTAGCTGAATAAGCATAGGTTTTTGAGAAACTGAAATAAAAGTGTTGTTCCCAGACTATTACTTAGGTAAGCCTGAGGGGATTAGTCTGATACAGAGAACTTGGGCAGCTACATGACATCATGAGGGCAATGATACCGCTCAGGAGAGAACAAAAAAGGTCAGTGGGGGTTGTGAGAATGGAAAATGGCAATGATGCTGTCTTTAGTTTATCAGTCATTCAATCAGCAACAATTACACACCAAGCACGGAGACAGCTGCTAGGAGCGCAGAGGTTAATAAGGCATAGCTCTGCACTTGACAACTATATTAATTAGGGTAGCATTGGCTGCTGTAACAGAGATTAATTTATATATGTAATTGCTCAAATGCAGAAGTATACTTTCTGCTCTTGTAATGGTCCAGGTGGATGCTCCTGGTCAATGAGCAGCTCTTGTATATGTGGTCCCTGAGGGACTAAGTCGCCTTCAAACCGGTGTCTCTTCCATCTCCTGGGATCCTATCTTCAATGACATTCACATGATAGAAAGAGGCAATGAGGGCCCCCCTTTTCTTAGTGACTCTGTGCACTTGGGTTCACATTCCATTGTGACAACAAGTTATAGGGCCCCAGTAACAGCAACTGTGGCTAGGAAATGTACCCTGCTTGCTCGACCATGAAAAAACAACAGGACTTTTGTGAACAGCAAGCATTCTCTGCTACATAAACAAACTCAATTTCTGAAAAAATGTCACCAGTGGTCACATGAAATTTTCCTGTCCTACCATGTCAGTTCTGCATACATAAAAATCCCCTAAGCGATGTGCAAGGGCCCAGCAGATGTACATACTATACTTTCCCGTCTCCCATTCTTCCTCTCTCTCTTCCTCTACCCATCTTGCTTGCATCCCTGGTTCAGGGCTAGTTTCTGCTTTGTGCGTCATCCAGGCCAAGAGTCAGCAAAATGTTGGCCCGTAGGCCAGATGCAGCCTGCTGCCTATCACAGAGTGGCCAGTGAGCTGGGAATGTCTTTTACATTTTTGGGTGATGAAAAAAACCCAAAGAGAAATAATATTTCATGGTGTGTTTAAAATGATATAAAATACGAACTTTAGTGTCTATAAATAAAGTTTGGAACATAGCTGTGATCTTTTGTTTATGTATTGTCTATGGCTGCTTCTGCCTAGAACCACGGAGTCAAGTAGTTGCAGCAGAGACTGGCCCATAAAACCTAAAATATTTACTGAATAAATTTATAAGCCACTGTTCTAGGTCGCAAGACAGAAAGCCTCTGCTGTGGGACAGAGAGTATGATCAACAAGCTGAAACTTGGTGTAAATATGGTAGAAAAGACAAAAAAGGTAAGTTGAGACTGGACTCTTGATCCTTGATATCAGTAATAAATAGAAAAAGATTAGGAGATGATCAAAGTTAGGAGACGAGACTTGTGTTATGTCCAGGGCGAGAAAGGAGAAGAGATCAAGAAATAGTGAAAATAAAGGAGACCAGTAGAAGGAATTCAGAGATGGGACCCAGAATCTGGAGCCCACTCCTAATATTTCATTTGTGTTTCTTTTATCCATTTTTTGCTTTGTATTTGTGTGCATGCTTAATCTCTGTAGATGGCATTGTTTTATCTTTTTATCTAATACAGTATTTAGAATAGTGTCTTGTACTCAATGGGTACTCAGAAAATACTGAGAACAAGTAAATAAATGAGTGAATGAATGAAAGGAATCTGGGCCGCTACTTGTTTGCATGACGCTTTGTGAAAATTTGGAAAAATTGATGTATTTGGACATGTGCAGCCCCAGGGGCAAATGCCTTGACAATAGGTGATCTGTTGCCCACCTTGTGCCTTCCAGTGTAGCACCCTTGTGAAGGCAAGGGCTTGCACAGAGGGACACAGTGACCCCGAATGGAGTAACACATTTCTGTTGGGCAAGAGCTTGAGCACACATGTAAGTTAGCAAAATTTGCGCTTATATTGACCTGTACACATGACAGCTGTCTGGCCCCCGAAACTGGTCCAAAGTAGAACAATGCAAAGTAATTGTCAGACTGTTTGCCTTTAGCCATGCAAGTCATTTGGTACAAGTAGAACTCCTCAAATATTCAGATCCTGATCAACTTTCAGCCTAAAGGGTGACTGAACACCCCTGTAGGGGGAAAGGTTACGTGCCATGAAAATACTTCATGCCAGATATTGGAGTAGTGTAGAAATTGGAGCCTACATAAATATCTTGATGCTGCTCCATTTGGATACATGCCACAAAAATAACCTAGAGAAGTTCTGAAACAGTGTCAATAAATCATCTATTTAGTTTGACACTGCAGTGAGCCAATTTGTTTCTTATGTAAGCCTAAGTGCTCTTCAAAGCCAGACAACTTTAAAGCCCTAATTTGAAATTTACCCTCATATCGGCTTAAAGGATGACCAAAAACTAGTGCAAAAAAGAGAGAGAGAGAGAGAGAGAGAAGGATTAGGGAAGGAGGCCTAACTTCTGCTGGGTTAAATATATAATAGACATGCCAATGATTTCAATGCAGTATATCTGAACCTAGTAGAGATTTGAATGAAAAGACAAATGCAATTTCCTTCCCCCTATGCCCCAGCTGTGTGGGAATACTGTCTTTCCCCCTTCTTCTCTTTCTTGTTTTCTCTTGTTCCCTATGAATTTGTCCCCTCCATTATTTGCACCCCTGTTGTTGTAACTAGCTGGTTGGTAGCCTCTGGGTACACTACGAAGCACGTGACAGTGACTCCATGATGTGCGAGAAGAAAGGGTTCTCTGGCGTGGAAGAAATTGGAGCATATTGGCTTAAATAAAAAGATTTTTGCCCAAGGCCTTCAATAGACTAATAGCACGGTGATACTTTAAGGCAGAGGTGTCAAACTCATTTTCACCGGGGGCCACATCAGCCTCGTGGTTGCCTTCAAAGGGCTGGATGTAATTGTAGGACTGTGTAAATATAGCTACTCCTTAACAGTTAAGTGAGAGCTTGGTGCTGCCGCCAGGTAGAAACAAGGTGCCGGGCCAGATAGAACAAGGTGGAGGGCTGGATTCGGCCCACAGGCCTTGTGTTTGTCACCTGTGTTTTAAGGTGTGGGTACACATGTAGGGTTCAGCGTCAAATAGACTTCAGAAACTTGTTTGACTTCAGAACCTCTTTTGGTGGAAAGAATGTCCTGGAGAACTCACTTCATGACCTGGTGCCCAGAGTGATAGCCCTGTTTTTAGAGCTGGGGGAAAACAATGTGGCCAAGACAGAATTACATCTGGGACAAAATCAACAAAGGCAAAAGCTTGTGTCAAGGGAGCTCATCTGAGGTCACTTTTCTTTTGGAGGGTTACAAAGGAGGGTACATTTTATAGACGAACAAGAAGAAACACTGAGATGGTCTTTGACTGGCAAGCATTCCATTGGGGTGGGATTTTGGAAGTGGGACAGACTTTCCCATTGGACTTTTTTGGTTGGCTCTAAGGGGCAAGTAAGCAGTGTGGGGATATTCCAAAAAGCAAAACCAAGTGGAGTTCAATGGGGTGCTTTATCAGCAAACTGTCACACTGTTCCTTATAGGAGGCAGCTCTGTGGCAGGCAGGTACTCAGATGTGACTGTGGATCACAATATTTGACAGTAGGTCAAAGTGAAAGGAGACATTTGTATGGATCAGGCACTGTGCTAAGTCCCTTATGTTAGTTTTGCATATGCTATTTTACTTCACTTAAGTAATCCAAACTTTGAGGGAGTCATTGTCATTTCCATTTTACACATGAACAGAAGTTAAATAACTCTAAGTTTAATGACAAGGAAGTCAGGAAATTCTGTGTCCAGTATGTCTGGCCTGAAACTTCTTTGTAATACACCAATTTTTTTCTTGTGTTGAACCCCGGTAAATTCAGTCTCTATAAGGATTTGACATTATTTTATCTTCCACAGTCACAAAACAGTAAACTCCAAGGAAAGGCCAAATTTTGATTATACTGAAATATTGTCGAATTAAAAATTACTTCTAACAGACACAGTATTAATTCAACTTTGCTGTACTGAAGTCTCTTTTTGGGAAGAGGTTTGTGTTTATTTTTGTTCTAAAGATATTTGCTGTTGTGGTATTTAATCTAAATTATTCTGTAGGCCCTTGAAGGTTCTCAGCAAATACCTCCATGGTGGATTAAGGTAGAACTGAGAATAAGGAAAAAGAAGTTGTATTATTCTTTGTTTGCCTTTCAGTATTCTTAACGAGTGAATTCATTGCAACTTTCCCAAACCTGCTTTCCGTCTTCCCTCTCTTCCGCGTCTGATATCCACTTCTTTAAAAAGGTACATCCCTTTACCTAATAGAAAATCCCTTCTCATTTCTTTTCTGTTCCTAGTCCTTCCTATCCTTTCTTTCTGTGTAGCCTTCCCCTTCATTCAAAACCCAGCTCAAGCTTTTATGAAGGCAATGTGGAAGAATGGACAGAACTAAGAAAACGGGTCTTTTTATAGAGTGGCACTTTTTTTCAATGCTGGAAAGTCTCTTACATACATAAGAGTGCATAATAACATAATTAACTGTCATCAACAATGGTCGCCCAGCTTTAGCAGTGATAAGTGCTTTGCAGATCTCCATTCACTCATGTGCCTCTACCATTGCCCTCTCCCCTACCCTGGCGTGCAGTGCTGACAAGAAGCAGTGGCAGTGACATTCTTGCCTTTTTCTCAATCTTAGAGGGAAACTGTTTAATATTTTATCACTAGTTATATTAGCTGTAGGTTCTTGTGGATGCCATTTGTCAGACTGAGATCTTTTCCATTTCTAGTTTTCTGAGTTTTTCATCTTGAATGGGGGTTGAATTTTGTCAAATGCAATGCAATCTATTGAGTGATCTTACAGTTTTTTACCTTTAGTTTGTTGATACTATGTATCTTATTAATTTTTAAGTGTAAACTAATGTATTCTCGAGACAGACCTTATCATAGCCGTAATGTGCCACCCTTTTTATATATTCCTTGATTGACATCCAGACATTTTGTTAAGAACTATTGTGTACATCCCATCCCACTGGTCTCTGGTTTTGTCTTCCTACAATGTGTGAGTTAGGGTTGCTATTGGAGTAGTGTCGGGGTTATCAAATGAGTTCCCCAACACTATCTTCCGAAAGAACTTATGCAAGATTGATATTATTTTTCCCGCAAATCTTTAATATAATTCACTGGCAAAACTATTGTGACTTGGAATTTTCTTCGTGGGAATGTGTTTAAAAGTTATTACAAATTTAATTTCTTTGCTCTATATGTCTATTCGTAGATAGGTAGATATAAGGCTATTTATACATACATATTTTTCTATTGTTGGTTGTGGAGTATTGTCATTTTCAATAAAATCATGTTTATTTAATCTAAATTATCAAATTTATTGGCATATATTCCTTTCCTTGTGCTCACAAAGTTACTAAGTGTCAGAAGAGCAAATCAACCCAAATCTTCTAAACTCATATCACACCATGTGACACGAATGGTGATTTAACTTGGCGAATATCTGTGGGTCTCCTACTGTGTACCAAAACTTTTGCTATGCCATGGAAATGCAGATGATCAAGATGAGGTTGTGAGCTTCATTTATCCCATTTTCTTTTTTCGAAGTACATTTTATTGATGATGCTATTATAGTTGTCCCAGTGTTTCTTCTCCCCTTTATTCCCCTCTGTCCTGCCCTCCCACACCCTCCAGCATTTCCCTGCCCCCTTAGTTTGTGTCCATGGGTTGCACATATAAATTCTTTGGCTTCTCCATTTCCTATACTCTTCTTAACCTCCTCCTGTTTATTTTATGGCTACCATTTATGCTTCTTATTCTCTGCACCTTTTTCCCCCATTCTCCCCCCCCCTCCCCCTCCCCACTGGTAACCCTCCATGTGATCATCATTTCTGTGATTCTGTTCCTGTTCTAGTTGTTTGCTTAGTTTTTGTTTTGTAGGTTCAGTTGTTGACAGTTGTGAGTTTGTTGTCATTTTACTATTCACAGTTTTTTTTTAACTTTTTTTAATTGTTGTTTAAGTACAGTTGTCTCTATTTTCCCCCCACCACTCCCCCACAACCCTAGTCATCTCTACTTCCCACTCTTGATCCTAACCCCCCTTTGGTTTTGTCCATGAGTCCTTTATAGATGTTCCTGAAAATCCTTCTCCCTTTCCCCCCCTATTATCCCCTTCTACCTCCCCATGGTTTTTGTTCTTCTATTTCTTATGTAAGTCCCTTTAACTTTTCATATAATAAGGGCTTGGTGATGATGAACTCCTTTAACTTGATCTTATCTGGGAAGCACTTTACCTGCCCTTTCATTCTTTTTTAAAATGTATTTTATTGATTATGCTATTACAGTTGTCCCATTTTCCCCCTTTATTCCCCTCTGCCATGCACACCCCCTCCCACCCACATTCCCCCTCTTTAGTTTGTGTCCATGGGTCATACATACAAGTTCTTTGGCTTCTCCATTTCCCATACTATTCTTAACCTCCCCCTGTCTATCTTCTACCTACCATTTATGCTTCTTATTCCCTGTTCCTTTTCCCCTCTCTCCTCCTTCCCCTTCCTTTGCTTTATCTGCATGCAAATGTGGGGTTGTGAGTCTGCCAGCTGCCACCTTGCCCATGTGGTCAGCTGCCCTGCTGCGCATCCTCTTTGCCCGGCTGCCCATCTCCACCCCTCCTACTGATCTGGATGAGTGTTTCTTTAACTCCTTGGTTGTTGGAGTTCCATGCAGTTTGATTTTATGGCAGTTCTGGTTGTTTTTTGTTTTTAAATTTGTTGTTATCCTTCTTTTGGTTGTGTGAGGAAGCGAAGCGTTTCTGCCTCTGCCGTCATCTTGGCCAGAATTCCTCCATTTACCCCATTTTCTGATGGAGGTAAACTTATAAGTACATTGTTTTTTGGATGCAGAGTGATAAAAGCTACCGTAAATCGAACATCTCAGAAGAGGAAATGATTGACTAACTCTGGAAGTGAAGAGCGTATAAAAGGGTTTATAGAGAGGGTAATATTTACATATTTACACTGGGCTTTAAAGAAACTGTGAAAATATCTCAGGTAGAAAATACTTGGATAGTCGAAAGTAAATATTTAAAGGAACCAAGGTATGCAAGGGTAAGTCTTGCCCAAGAAGGAATGACTAATCTGGGCCAGTGGAGGTGTACTCAGAGTTTACGTGGTAGGAAGACGTCAGATCAGGAGGAGTCTAGCCTTACATCCATGCTAGATAATTTCTGGGAAGCCCGTGAGGTTTCTTAAGTAGAGAAATGACACAGTTGAGATGTAGAGGTTAGATAGACTGGTAATATTTCTCAACTATGACTTTGGAACAAGGTGCATCGGGATCAACTGAAATGTTCTTTAAAAATTCAGATTTCTGAGTTCAATCCCAGCCCCAGTGAGCAGAGTCCCTGGGAGCAGGCCAGGGCTTGTGTATTTGATGCCTCTCAGATGAGTCCTGATTCACTAGGACTAAGAAAAGAATTGGAAGAGAACCTTGGTTTTCAAACTAGTCTATGACCAGACTCTCCTGAACTTCCTTCAAGCAAAGCATCTCTCCTTTTGTCTTCCATGTTAAACATTCTCATAAAAGTTTAAGTTCACAAGGTTTCTAACAGCTAATAATAGTTTGAAAAACACTGGACCAGGGGCTAGAGAAAATAGTGGTTTGTAAGCCATTTCAGTGCTGTGGCAGTGATTTCTACGTGCCAATGATGAGTGCCAGGAGGAATGGAGAAGGCAGGGATGGGTCCAAACGCCACTTCTCAGGTTGAATAACACGACCGTGGAAGGGCTGCAGAGAATGCAGAAGCTAAGGGAGTCTTGGTTTGTCTCCAGTAGCATTGCTCGCTTAAGTCCCTAGGACCTGTGTTGTGGATGTTTTCTGCTTTTTGATTCCTGTCAACTCAACAATAAAAGCAGGAAATCACTGAGTATAAATTGTAAAATTCTCATGTGGTTCCAAGTTGCCAATTTACTCACCAAAAGACACTTGCTTAGTGGGTTAATTCTCCAACTGATCCCTTTTCACGCAGTATTACCTCTTATTGTAAGGAACCTAGACTTGCTTTAGAAATAAATTCCTCTCTAATCTAGAGAATGGGTAAACATGAACAGAAAAATTATGTTATCATAATGATTCAGTGTCAAAAATTTGCTCTTTTCTGGGATGGGGAGCCAAATTTACTGTTCTGTTCTTGAGCAGAAAGAATTCATAATCAAAATAAAATAACAAAAAAAAACTTAGAGTTCAAAATAACGAATTTTAAAAGCTTGGAAAGGAAACTGTTTTCATGATCTTTAAGTCTTTTCATTTTGTTTTGTTTGCCTTTTATTTTTAAGACAAGTTTAACAGTGGTCTAAGTTTGGCTGGCTGACCAAAATAAAACAAGTTAGACCCTTCTTGTTTTGGTTCACTTATTGCTCAGAGGTTTTTAGCAGCACCGATTCAATAAAAGAGGATCACAATGACTTGCACTGCCGGATTACAGTAAATAAGCAACTCCTTCAGAAAACTGATAAGCCACCTATCTGTTAGCCTGTTTGAAGGAGAAGAAACACAAACACACTGAGCTTTCCTAATACTTGCTTAAGAGAGGAGCTTATTTCTTTGGCTTTAGTGAAATCAACTCCTAGGGCCAATGGCAAAAACATCCCGTATCATTAAAATCCTCATAGCAGATGAGAAGAAATAAATGTTATTACATCCTGCTACAAATATCCTAAATAACACTACTGATAAAATATACTATCAAAATATGAACTAAGGCAAATACCTAGAAGGTAGTAGTGGGATCACACTCACTTTATCTTCTGGATTAATTTTGTGTACTAATAATTTAAATCTCTGAACACAAGGGCGATCAGGAAGTTCAATGTTAACACAATAGAGAAACAAGATTTAAATAAATGTGCTTCCTCGAGATACGCATTCTGAAGGGGTTCAAGATACAACACTGCTTTTTTTTTTAGAGGTGTAATCTTGATAAATCTCTTTATTTAGCCGTAGTTTCCTAATCAGTAAAATGGAACTATAACACTTTTTAGGGAATAAAGATATTATACATTATATAAAATATATAGCATGTACAGCGTTCAACATACTTGTGTGTGTATTTGTTAATGTTAGTCTCTGAGGGCATGCTGGTGACCTAGAAGTTGAATATAGAATATTTTGTTCTTTTCCAGTCTGAAGACACATTCAGCTATTCTTCTGAAGTCACATTTCTCCAGCTCTGCAGTTTTTTGTAGTTTCTTGGTACTTTCTTCCATATAATTTATGGTAAACTAAATTAGAACAATAATGATTGCCAACAACTGTGAGAGCTTTACAATCTATAAGCACTTCTATAGATCTTGTCTTTTTGAATCTTCATGCAACTCTTTAAGGGAATACTTATATTCCCCAGTTTATAAAGTGGAAACCGAGGCTCACAGAAGTAATAACTTGTGTAAGATCATATAACAAGTACTGAGTCCAAAATAGGTGTATTTTCTACAGTAATATAAAATGTGTTTCTTCTATGCACACAATCAGTTATAAGCTTTAGGTGACCATGAAGCTTATCCAAATTGGGATACATTTGGGAACGAAAGGATGTGGCATTCATACTAACACCAGAGATAAAGTAGGACTGTGTTGAGCAAGTGGGAACATGGGTCCTTCTTGATAAAATCTAAGTTTCATGAAACTGAATGGTCTCCCAGTCAGACTCATCTTTATACTATCCTCAACAGCTAAAAAAAAATAGTATTTTCGAACTGAACTTTAAAGAAAATGTTTCCAGGAAACAAATGCAAATAGAAAGAAGAATATTGACTTTTTTGTCATAGGGCAAAAGAGTACGGAATCATGGTTGAATTTCAAACTGCCTTCTGTCTCTCTTATAGGGTATATTTTGTCATTTACTCTTCCTTCGTCAGATTTTCTGGGATATTTTTTCGGCCAATACTGCAAATGTGCACAGAAGGAAAGATTCATTATATGTTAAGGAGATTATTAAAAATGTGTTGAAAGACTTTATAAAAATTTAGTAAACAGGATTCTCAAAGCGACTCAGAGTTGTTGAGCCAATACACAAGGTTTTGGTGAACCTGCAGTGATCTTTAAAGATTAAAGACAAACTGTATCTGTTGTCCTCTGTTTTCTACCTGTCTTCACTGATAACCAAAAAAATATATAAATTCTATAACATCACAACAGAATATATAAGGTCAAAGAACTTCTTTATAATTATTTTCAGTGAGGGAAGAAGTGATGAGCTGAAAAGGGATTTTAGATGCTTCTGGAGGGTTCCCTTCCCCTCTTCCCTCTTCCTTCTTTCCTTCCTTCTCCAATTCATTTCTTCCTTTATTCCTTCCTCTCTCCCTCTTTTCTTTCTTTTATCCTTTCTTGATAGTCTTTCCCTTTATATTCTAAAGTTTGGAACTGTACATTGCTCCTTCTAGGATTCTAGTAATACTTGCTGATTGGTTCTTTTTTTTTTTTTAAGTGACTAGTGGACCAACTTTTCAAAAAGTGCCCTTCTCACCCTCAACTTTGTACCACTCGTCCTTGCCAGCGGGGCAGCAGGGCACTGCTCAGTGCTTGGGGGCTTGCACTGATATTGTGAAGAGTCACTTAGTGTTGTCTGGCAATTACTTTGCACCTCATTACGGGTGATCCTGAGCATGTATAACCTATTATTTCTTGGCTATTGGACAATTTCTAGTCTCCATAAAAACAAAATGTAAATCACTTCAGTAAAAGTTATTTCAGATATCCCAGCCCATTGAGAGGGAAAGGGAGGAGACTCTTTCTAAATTTAAAAGAGAAAGAAAGAGAAATGGGAAATCAGCGACTGGGAAAGCTTCAGATCACACTTCATCTCTCTCCATCTTCCCACAGTGAGTCAGTTTAACAGTGAAGGAAAGGGCCAAAAGGATGATACTTCTAACACAGCATCCAGTCTGTGTTGGTGTTTTAATCCCAGCTTGACCACTTCCTCTTGTGTGACTTTGGCAGATTACTTAAAAGCATTTGCAAGGGGAGGCAGAGTAAACCCACCCCATGTACACCAGGCCCTTTGCCTGGTCTGTATTGTGAACGGGGGGACATGGAGGAGAAATGAGTCCTACTCTCAAGGTGTTGCTACTGGGATTAAATGAAGTAATGCAAGTAAAACCCTGAAAGAGTGACTGGGACATGATAAACATTAAAGAAAAATCATGACAGGGGAACACTCTGTAAAGGACATCATTGTCTAACCACTGTACTGCACAACCACAACTAGTATAGAATAAGTGAACGTAAACTGTAATTGAAAAATACAAACAATATGACATTATATCATTTATTATGAGATCATTTTTCCTTTGATGATGTCACACAGCTCCTAATAATCTTGTCTCGTACCCAAGGAGTCTCTGTTGCTACCTGAGTGATGTTCTTTTAGAGATTCTCCCAAGGAGCCCCAACCCCAAATGCTTACTCCATGGGCTCTCAAGTGCCCAAAAGGCTTTTAACAGGGAGCAAAACCTCGACTCTTTAAATGCCCCAAAAGGCAGCCCTTCAGACTGTGTTCTGAACCAAAAAGAACTTTAAAAAGGAACAATGTTTGACACTGGAAAAGCCAGAGATGTAGGTGTTTCCTGGGTCTGAGAGCAAAGGCAGAGGAGAGAGGGAGAAGGCAAAAGTCCACATCCTGCAGGACCAAAACAAATCCAAACCCTCTTAAAATTTTGCTATCATCCTTACATCTCAGTTAGTTCATTCACCCAAATCCCAGGAAAGTGAATAAAGGACAAGAAAGCAATGACAGCTTATAGGACATTTTCAGGAAAAACAAGTTTCACAGGCGTGCAAATTTCCCAAGTCCCACCTGGAGATAAATTGATGCACATGAATGAATATTCCATTGTTGTTTTGAGTATTCCTTTGTAAGTATCTTGCTTCAAGGATGGAGGGTGACTGTCAGTCAGGAAAAAACCCCTAGCAAATCCTAGGACTTATTGCTCCAATTAAGCAGGAAGACACGTTAGAGCATGAAAGATTGGGTAATAATTCATACCTGTTGTGTTTCAATGTTAACAGTGAGCCTAAATGTAGATCACCCTCACTTAAGCATGAATTCCTTTTACATAATAGCTCAAGGCCTTGAATATATAATTGTATTTTCCTTTTTAAGAAAATTACTTATAAGGAAATGTTGGAAAATAATCTCCCTAGAAGAAAAACTTTGTACCTCATGAAAAATAAATCTGGGTAAATTGAGTTATGAAAGATCTATTCCAGTAGGAGCAGAAGCTTTGAAGTCCTTTTCCTGTTCAAAAAGAAAACTCAACTTCCTAGACGATAAATTTACAGCACAATAGGCATGCGGGTATCCTAGGAGCCTGCAGTCAATCTGGGCTTCCAGGTCATCCTGGGTTTAAACATGGCTTACTGTCACTTTTCCTTCAAATGCCCTGGCACTACTGTTGAGGAGGAGGTTTTTAGAGGCTTTGTAGGGCTTGTTTCGTCCTGTGTGGAAGTATCTTGGCTTTTCCAGATCACAGCAGCTGGCTAGTGTGCGTGTAAGTTGTGCTTGTGTCCTTTCTGAGAAATGATTCTTAGGATAAGGACCTGGACGGTCTCTCCCTGCTGACCAGGAGGCAGGATTCTCCAACGTCTAGAAGCATGCAACTTGGAATCAGACAGCCTGGGTTCAAACCCATTTTTGCCCATTCCCTAACAGGGTGAACTTGGGAAAATTACTTCATTCATTAAGACTCAGTGTTCTCCATTGTAAAGAGGATAATATTTCCTGATAGGGTTTCAGTGGGGATCATAATGAGAAAATGTAAATAAAGTGCATAATGCATTGCAGAGCATAAAGTGAGCACTCAAAGGAGAGGTAACCGTTATGGTTAATTCTAAACATCTTGGACTGTAATGTTTTTGTGGGGGCTCTTTTAACTGATAATTTAATGGAACTACAGTAAGAAGAATGTGCTCATTTGTATATAAACAAACAAAATATTATGAGGGACTTCTAATGACAAGGAGCAAGGGAGTAAGGCACTATGAAGAATTTGTGAGCGATACTGCCCTCAAGTAGCTTGGCCTGAGTTAAGCTTTGACATGCACCGAAATAACAAGAATACCAAATGGAAAGTGGCAAAGCTATAAGAGAATGTAGATGAAGTGCTACTGGAATTCAGAGGTGTGAGAGATTAAAGTGTAGCTGAGGGACGTCAGAAAAGATGGATGAGGGCCTTGTGGTACATGTCTCTGTAATATTAATATTTTCACAATAGGGATCATGTAATTATAGTGACTTGAACATAGCAGGTTGAAAAGACCCACATTCTATAGTGCAAAAAATTTGGACATGTCTGAGAGAGTTCAAGTTCAATGTGTATTCTCTGATTACAGTAACCTAGGGCCATAAAATCAATATCCATTTAAAATGAGAATCAGGTTTGGCTTTCCCCAGAGGACAGTTGGCTATTTGCCCAGTGGTCTGTGCAGTAACATACTTTTATAAACTTCCCTAGTTTGGACAGAAGGGAAGGGAAGCAAGAGAAGAAACAAGAGGGAAGCAGTATTGGCCTCTTGTCTGTAGAAACTGCTTATGGGCTGGTTGCAAGAAAACTTGCCCTAGTTCTCAGGGACTGTTGTCCTGCTGTTGGTGGGAACAACGAGAACTTTTGTCTTCTTCTCTTCTCTCCCATTCTAACTCTCTTCCACTTTTTTTCATGCTATTTGTCATTCTCTTCATTTTTTTTGTCCATTCATTTATCATCCATGAAATTTGTTGTCTTAGAACTTAGGTGCTGCTGGAGGTGCAAAAGGTGAATAAAGCAAGATTTCTTGTTTCAGTCACCCCAGCAAGAAAGGCCAGAAGGGCTCAGGGAGAGCTTTCTCGCAGAATATAGGGAGTGTCATCCATCTGCGGAATGCCTCAAAAGGCTGACTTCTCCCATATTTCTTGTAGTTCGTTCTCTCTGTATGCTTCTACACACGGTTAGGAGCCAAGTTTGCCTCGCCCCTTTGCTTTTTATATGCTGCTACTTCATGCTCCTCCAGCTCTTTTTCCTCAGTAAGCAGCTTTGCTTATATCTAAAGGCAGTTTCACATTTCAGTATTTAAAAAAAGGATTCTTTTCTGAGTGGGTTGAGTTATAGGCATGAAAGAGAAACGAGGGCTGAGTTGGAGGAAACTGGTTGTAAACATCATCTGAAACTGTAACACAGAAGTAAAATGTGGTTGGTTCTCAGAAAGGCAGGAAAAGTCCAGGGTTTCCCTCTGTTGTCTTATATCTAGGGGCTCCTGATCATGGCTAATTTTATAAGTGGACCTCCATTTACATGATTTATTTTCAGAGGATTTGAAGAATAAGAGAAAGGCCCCAGTCCAAAAATATTTCTGTCTTTGATTCCTGAAATCTCAATGAAAGCAATTTAAGTCTCTCTTAATTTCTGCCTTGATTGGCCTTTTTTTTTTTTTTTTTTAAATGGTGTGCCTCTGGAAGGATTGTAAGAGAAATCCCCAATTCTTGAAGAAATGCTCTTAAAATCATCTTCCAGAGTTTAGAAAGATGAGCAAATCAGATTTCTGTTCTTCATAAATGTGATCTAAGTCCATTCATTTGACTACATATAACTAAGAAAGTACAGACTGTTGAATTTATTTTGCTGCTTTTTATGAATGTTGGGTCATATCTGTGATTAAAGAATGAAGAGAAAAAGGAACACTTAGCTGAAGGATACAGAGCCAAAACCTGTTCACTTGAAATATTAGAAAATTGCAATACCAGTTCATTTTATGGACTTTGATTATCCGGGTTATTGCCTCATTTGTCTCCTTCAGCCTACGTGTGGGGAGATTGGATTATTATAACAAGGACTGTTGTGGTCTTCAAGCCGCTAACAGAGAGCTCGTCCAGTTTTGCTGGTTGGATTGGCTGACACAAGGCAGAAAGCTAGAATACATTTACATTCACTGGTTCAGTGGAGTTTCTTGCTGAAGTATGTTGTACCACATTATCTCATCACTCCTTTGTAACTGACATATGCCCAATTGCCTTATATAATTTAGAAGCAACTGTCGTTTTATCTTGAAGAACAATTAAGTCTTCTGAAGGCTAAATGTTTCCAAGGAAGAAAACAAAAAGCCAGACTACAGTTTAATTTATTGAAAGTTATTTATAATTTAGTACTCATTGTCCTGAAAATGCTTGTCCCCTTGGAAATATGATTCAGATGCCCTGAACTGAAGCAACATTTCCCTTTTTCCTGTGTAAAATATGAAACAAAAGACAACCAAAAACACTTCATTAAAACAGTTCCTTTGTCCTTTTGACAATGAAAATTGAAAGGAGACATACCAGTTTGGCTATGTGGGTGGTCCTCTTTCTATGCTAACCTTAATGTGACCTCACGAAAATCACTGAAAGTTATTTGATGGTTCTAGAGATTTAAAAAATGCGTTGAAAGGCAATTGTAATGTGCACTAAGAGATTTCAGAAATGCCATCTATTAAAAATGAGTTTCCAGGAGCTGAAGGACTTGGCCCTGCCCTTCCACTCTGCCCAGACCTCAGTGTCCCGAAGGCCTTGCATGTTGTCACACCTGGGCACGCCTTTCTCTAGTTGGCTCGTGCTCCTTGGTTATGTGGTGCACTTTTTCAAAGGTCATCCACAGGCCAGTTTTGCCATCAGTTGCATGTAAGTGGCTTAAGTCAATGTCGATATGACAAGCATCAAGTGAACTTAAGTATGTTCCCCATGGGACTACCACTGACAACTTTTTGGTTGTTCAGTAATTCTAGAATTGTCCTCATCTCGTAATGTCCTGAACTTTCCCCAAAGTGCAGCAAAAAGGGGGGATTGAGTATCTGATGAAAAATGAAAATTAGGTAGTGTTCTTTCTTCCTTTTGTTTTTTAAAAAAATAGCTTTTACTTTTTTTAGAATTAATTTTTAATTTCCTAGGATTGTCTGGGAAAAGTCAGTCTCGTTACCAGAAAAACTGCTTTCTGATTAATCTGTTTTGCCAGTCATATAATTTCGTCTAATAGTTGAGAATGAAAAATGAACCATGTACTTTTGCCTTTGAAATTTGATATTTTACCCCCTAACTCTATTAAAGTGATGCTGTCCAAAACTATCATGTGGTGAAAAGCCATTCTCTTTTCGTGCTGTTATAAAGTAGCATTGTCTAGTTAGGTCGTATAAAAACCGAAAACACTAAGCGAGGGGTTCTTTTAGTGATGCATCCCTGCTAAGTAGCTTGTAGAGAACCAGTAGGGATGGTCTCATGAAGTTTTAAGAAATATGTCTTTCATCTGTAAAATGTAACAAGATTTAAAAATGGGAAATGACTACTCTCCAACTGTCCTATGAAATGAAGTTACTGTAACACATACTTTTTAGCACGTCGCACACCTTTTGTTACTCAACTCGACACAAATCATGCTTATAGAATGTTTGGCAAGCCTTCGAGCTCAAGTTCCCAAATGAGTATTCAACTTAGATTAATTAAGACTGTTATTCCGTGGAATATAAATACAACTGCTTATTAAAACATTTATTGAGGATAAACAATTATGTAATAGAAACCAGCTACGGAATATAATATGTCTAAAGAAAAAGGCAATTGATTACAAATGACATAATTACTGAGGGTTAAAAGCTATGCAATTGGTATGACTTGTTATTCTTTAAGTAGGCTTTAATAAGCATTTTGATCATTATTTAAAGTGCAATAACTCATTTATTACATCCAAACAAAGAGTTACTTTTCAACTTGGTACGTGCTTTAACAGTGCTTACAGGAGTCGAGAAGCTTACCCTTAGGATTGAAGAAAGACATTGACAAAGAATGTTAATTGTTACTGATTGTATTTTATTTTAGCAAATGGAAAGAAAAAAAAACCTGAGGTCTTTGATTGGAACCTTTTGCCAACTATCTGACAAATGGAAAGCCTTACACTTGACAGACTCAGTTTGCATGCAGAGGACATGACTACCATTAGAATTTTTGTGACTTGCTCTTAAGGAATTCCCCAAGAAACCATTTCATTACCATTGTCACTCCTGAGGGGGTTTACCAGGGATTAGTAGCTTTATTTTAACTCTGGCATTAAAATGAATATTTTCCCCCAACATCTCTGTAGTTCCTTAGTTTCCACAGTAATTTGATATGCACAGAGGTATTGTGAAGCAGGAGAGACTTAGAGAAAAATCAGTATATTATGATCTCAGTTTTAGGCCATGGAAATAAGGAATATGTTATGAAGTTAGAATAGTGTGCATGGAATTGAGCCTTTCTCAAGGGTTTGCAGGGGCCCAAAGATGGGAGGTAGTTGGAGTGAGAAAGAACAAAATGTGCTGAAGACCGTTTTCTTTTCTATTTGGTGTATCAGAACCTACCATCGATATGGATGTTTCAAGTCACAGCAGTTTGCTTCCTTAAGTAAAATGTTTCCTTTGTTCTCTGAAATCTGCTTGTGAACACTGTTCTCCAACATCCTGGGGCTTCTTGATCATTTTCTAACAGAGGACTCTTACCTGTTCTTAAATATTATTTATTGATCTTTAAGAATCAATGGTGAGGGGAAACTGTGCATGGGTTACTGTGTGCATATGTGTTTCCAGAGGACATTTGGAGAACACCTTCATTTAGAATTTATGGCTCTAAATGTAGATGGTCACTGTATCTCTACTGGAGTTTGACAGTATGGATGGAGTGGCCTTAAGTTCATGATTGACCAAATATTCTAGCAGATTCTCAAAATGGCATTTCTCATGGATGTTGCAATGCCCACACCTGTATCCTTTGAAGCGGGTATCCTTTGGCACAACTATGAGATTGATGAAGTGTGTGTCTTCAGTGTCCCTGTGTTCCTTTATGTCACTTCATTTCTGTGACTCTACCCCCCTCTAGATGCTAACAGCTTTCATGCTGTTAGTGTTCAGACTACACTTGTGTGTGGCACACACATTCACTCACGGAAAGGCAGCTCTTAGTTAACTCTTAATTATGAATTGAGCATGGAGGAAGAAAATCTTCCTCCATGCTCAATTCATAATTTTAAAAATGTATCTGTTTGATGGCATATTCCCCTTGGGCTCTGCTAAGGGTAGAAAAATATGGTGGTGTGGTTGAGTGTGGATTTGAATCTTTATTCTAATACCTGTATCTTTACTACCTTGGAAAACCAGTTTAAATTCTCTAAGCCATGGTTTCTTTTTCTGCAAATTCAGAAAAATTAAAAAAATTATGTCTACTACTTAAGGTAATACATTGGATGATTTGTGTAAAGCACTTATTTAGCACATTGCCATCTGTAGAGTGAGTGTCCCATGAATTGTAGGACAGTTGTTACTGCTGTTATTGAAGAAGAAGAAGCTGGCCCATGTAACTGTCTAATATAATCAGGGCTGTATACAGTTGTGAAAAGTTAGGTCGAGTGCCTCTATCTCATCAAAGCATCAAAGCTAAAAGAAGCTGCTGCTCTCCTTGACTTCCATGCCCACTTCTGACTTCATAGGTCCAACTCAATCAATTTTTTGAGCTTGCTTCATGGCACCTTGCTAAGTGCAATGGGTTAAGGAAAATGAGTAACTCATCTTTGACTTTATCCACAAGTGAAAAAAATAATCAACTTCAAAATTTCCCTGGTTTCATTTGACTGGAATTTGACAAATCTTCTTGTTTTGAAAGCTGTAAGAGGGGAAAGTAATGCCAAGCAAAATGGTGGAGAAGGAAAGGGCTCTCTTGTCCACCTTGCAGCCTTCACTGTATTGCCGAAGCCTGGCGCATGGGTGCTTAATAAGCATTAGTTGGTCTGTGAAATAAATGAATGAGTAGACACTCTTCCGAACATGCCCGGTAACCTTCCATGGGGACAGAAGCCATTACCCTCTGGATAGGTTTGTAAGGCTTCCAGCCTGGATAGGTATATTCCCTGGTCCTCAGCGAGGCTGTGATGATACTTGTTGGTAGAATCATTCTCATGTCTGTCTGCTCTGCAGCGTCACATCAGGTAAACTTCTCATGCATATGTACTCATTTAAAAAATTCTAACTCCCTGGCTTGATGCTACAAAGAGAATAGGAGTTGTTTTGTCGAAGCTTCTCTTTAAAAGCCAGAGATCTTGACCTGGAATTAGAAACAGCGGTTCTGTGACTCCCCTGATAGGCAAAATTGTGCTTGCATGTGAATCTCTCTGGGGAAGGACACTGTAGTTTTTATCAGAGATTTGGTAGGCCTGACTGTCTTTAAAAGCTTACCTTTGAAATTTGCATATCATTTACTCGAGGGTGTGTGAAAATAAAAGCCCCCGATTCCAGAGCCACACAAAAGGGCTCCTGTCCGTGCCAGTCAATCTCAGCTGCTCAGGCTTAAATTTCTGCATAATTACTCTATGAACATATACATATGTAATATGTTTTGGAATATGGCCTATAGGTAAATGTTAAGTCCTAAAACCCATTGGATAGGTTTGGCACAAATTAGATATGAGATGGGGTGGGGTTTTGACTCAGGTCTTTAGGGAAAAGAAACAAACTTTTGGAGAAGAGGAAACCGGGGAACAGGAACCAACCAAATGTGCCTACGGACGGATGAGACAAACCGTTGGTATCAACTTGAAGACACTTGTGGGTCACTCACTCTGTGGAGTCCCTTTTGGAGGCATAGCCAAGAACTCTTACTTTTAAAATGTGATACCCTGATAAGAACTTCAGGATATTCAGAGCTATGAGAGGTGGGGTGAGAGGACTTGATGGCAGCGGCACCTCAGCAAATGAGGACGGGAAAAACTTTTATGTTTTTCAGCTCTCACATTTGGGCTCCGTGGCCATCACGCCCACATTGACAGATGAGAGGACCTATATGTCCCTCAGCTTTCACAGATATATAGCACAAGCCTATGTCACTCTTGTTTTACAGAAAATGTTACTACGTGTTTGCGGAAAGTGCATGATTTTTGCAAAAAGAAGGAACTAGGTTTGAATACAAACTTCACCGCCCAGCAGCTGGGTGGAGCTGGAAGAGAGGAATTCTCGCCAAACCTTAATTGCTCTATCTGCAAATCTGGGATATTAATACTTAATTCTGGAATTGTTGTAACGTTTGGTGGTTAAAGTCTAGCTTCTTGAATGGCAACTATTTATTATTGTTAATATTAAAAAGGGCATAATTCATTTATATGCCATTAGGTGATAAAGAGGTTCATGTAAGTGAATTTCAAGGAACAGAGGCTTTCCTCCTGAAATCCTACATTTTTAGCTACTTTCTAAAATATACATCCTATAACTTTCCCTTCCCTGAGAATACAGAAATGACATACTTGCTCTTTCTCACAACTGAATGTCATTTGGCCATCAGCAATGTATTGTCATACTCTCCTACAACAGAAATACTTGCTTCCAGGTTGCCCAGGTCTCCAAATTGCGATACGAGCAAGAGAAACATGGTGTGGAGATGGGCGAGTGCCAATAAAACAATCCTTTTTCTTTTTTCTTGTGAAAGCAAGACCTCTGAGTTGTGTAAACACAGAGAGCTCTGGGTTAAAGTTCTACTTGTGCATTTACTGACTTCCCCTTGATTTCCTCCTCTGCTTTACATACCTCATGGGATCAGTCTAACTGAGGAGATGAAAATCCACTTGGTTAGCTGAAATAGTCTATACAAAGGCAAAGGAATAGAGCAAACAAATTTTCAAAAGAGTCAGGAAAAAGGACAAGAAGCAAGCACAGATCAAACAGTTCTTCTCTTTACTGTGTTCAGATATACCATTTACAAACAGCTTTTTTTTAAAAAAAAAACTGAGGTATAATTGACATACAACGTATATTAATTTCAGGTGTATACAACATAATAATTTGATATCTGTGTACATTGTGAAATCATCACTGCTATAAGTCTAGTTAACAACAGTTATCATACGTAGTTACAAAATTTTTTTCTTGTGATGAGAACTTTGAAGATCTAGTGTCTGAGCAATTTTCTAATATGCAGTACAGTGTTGTTAACTGTGGCCACCATGTTACACTACATCCTCGTGACTTCTTTATAGCGGACCAGCTGTTTCCTGAGGGAGCTTCAACTTGGTTTTGAAGTGATCGTTCTTATTGAAAAAAAAACCCTTGCAGAACTTTAGTTCTAAAAAGCAAAAAGTGCCTGGTAGAGAAATAGAAAGATTGGGTAACCCAAATAGATTACTACTGTTGATTAGACTGTTTTAAGGTCATCATCTCCCCTGAGTAAGTGAACGGGTTTTCTGCTCAACCCCAGTTTGCCGCCGTGCCCTTTATAATCCGTGGCACGGCGTAACCCCCTGTTAGATTACACCCAAGAATGGTCTGATACAGCCGTATTCGAACTGCCTCAGCATTTGAGGGCTCCGTACCAAGAATTGGGAGGCATGTGGTTAGTATAAGAGACTCCAAGACGGTGTCCAAGGAAGTACCCAATCAGGCAGAGCTACCAGAGCCCTGTCCCTACTTTAACAAGAGTTACTTCACCACTCTCTGTTTAAATACCAGGATTTTACATGAGATTTCATTTCAAAAGAAGGGTTTCTTGGTTGCAAAATGTCTGAGAAGTTAAATGGAAAGTGCTTTACCCAGTGAGTCGTTGGTCTGAAGAAGTTGGAAAAATCACCACAATAAAATCTGAACCCAGTAATTACATCCACCATGTATCTTCCTTTGTCCTTTCTGCTTAATTAAATGAGCTCAAATACTAACTCCCGAAGACACTTCTACAATCATTTCTAAATACAAAGGACTTTCTTTTTCTGACCACTGTTTATGATGTTGTATTGGTCAGAATAGGCTGATGGTTGTAACCAACAGCCCCAAGTCTCAGTGGCTTATCACGGTGTGAAGATTATTTCTCCTTCAGGCAAGTCCAGCACCACCAGTCTTGCTCCGGTAGCTCAGCTGCTCCTGCTCCTCCGTGGGGAGGTGTGGTAGAACCCCTCCACTGTGGGAGCCCCTAGGCCACCCTGGAGGCCTCAAAGGCCTTTCTGCAGTCAGTAGAGCAAGAAGTGGTAAAGTAAGGACTTCATTGGGTATTCAAGTTGCCAGACTTGGAACTGGTGTGCATGACACCCTCCCACATCGTGGTATCCACAACTAGTCTCACTGTCCCATGTAGGTACGAGGAGAGCTTGGAGAGGTAGAATTTCTTGGTGCCAAAATAAGAATGGAATTGTTTGTTGAACACACAACATTATCTTTTCCATACCACTGGCTCACCCTTGTCCACATACTGCCTTGGGGTACAGGTAGATATCTGAGTGTCTACTTTAAATCCTGACCTAAATTGTAACCTCGTAAAAATAGAAGTTATGCTTTATAATATATGCTACTACCTGAATTGCCTGAGCATGTGAGGGTCAGCTACTATAAAAGTGGACTCGGTGATCATTTCATACCCTTAAAAACAGTTTTTTCTTTGACTTGAAATAGTCCTTGGAAAGTATTATAGTTCAGCAGTAGCCCTCCTCGCTAGGCTCTAATTCAGAGACCTAGGCTAATTGCATTTTTCATTCTCAGGTTTGCTTTGTGCATTGGAATGCTAGCCAACAGAAAGATGAGACTGTGGTGGAGCATTTGTGCAAGTTTGATGGGTCAAGTCAGGAAGAAGCACACACCTCATCTTCACTCACATTCTGCTAGCCAGAGCTCAGTGACAGGGCTACTGGGAAATTGTGTTTTTAGCTGGGGGGTTACAGTCCGACTCAGTCACAGTGTAAGGAAGGGAATAACGGGTACTGGTGATAACTATCAGTCTTCTCCGCACAGTGAAAGGGGAATTTTATTCCGTTCTGACAGTTTTTCAGATTAGGCATTGCCCTTCTCAATTTTGAAATTAGAAACTGACACTCAAAGGTGAAGTAGTGTGCTTCTATCTCAGTACTGGGACTTGCACCTAGTTCTTGCTAGCTATCAAAGTCACTTTTCTTCTCCCACACTATGCTGCGTCCTGCACATGGAAGGATCTCAACAACTATCTCAGAGTGATGCCTTAAGCCTGTGTCATTTATTCCTTTTCTTCTTTTTTAACCCCTCTCTTTTCCTGTCCCCTGCCATTATCACAGGTAGTGATGTGGGGAGAGTGATGTGTGTTGGACATTCAACCCAGTGCTCTCAGATGCTTCAAGCACATCACATTCTGTAATGGTGACAACACAAGTCAGAATTTCAAATCAGGTAGTTGCTTGTCTCAACTCATTCTATTTTTATATGGTTACGGCTGATTTTTTCTCATTGTGGTTGGCTGAAATGCTGAGCAAGTGTCTGCTAAAAGTCCGTTTCTGTGGCAAGATGTTTTCTTGAAGGGAAGGACAGAAGACTCCTATCTCCCAGACCAAGGAGTGTACAATGAACAGTGGGGCCGTGCGGGACGCTCAGGAGGGGACAGTAGCACAGTCTGCGCTTCGTTTTGCTGGTTCCCTCTGGTGATGGCTCCTCCTGGGCTCTTACAGGTTTTTTGCTGCTTCTGGGTTCCATTCTGCCACGAAGGTGCTGTGGAAAATGGTATCAGAAATTATAACACTCTATCACTTAGGGGGTCGGGATTCATTAAACAACGTGGAGAGTAGTTGCAAGCCCAGGGTTCTAATCCCTTCAAGAAAATGTTTTACAGACCAGAGGGTCAAAAGCATCTCACTCAGTCTCTTTGCTCACCCTCTTTGCTCAGTCTCTGTTGCACACACACATCCCTACCCTGCATACACACCCAGTTTCCAGGTCAGTCTGCTTAAGAGTCTATAAAGACTACCCTGATTCAGGTACAGTTCTGTTGCTGACCTGAATGTTTTTGACCGATTCACTCAACCTTTCCAAGTCTCAGTGCCCTCGTGTGTAAAATAAAGATATAATTTGTACTTGTTTTGATAATGAAGTTTGGTAATATAAGTAAATTGCTTAATTAATACATTTTAACTGCATTAATTCATCTTAACTTAAAAAGTCCCAAATCTTCTCCAGCCTACATCATTTTAGACTAGTGAAAAGCAAAGTGGTGGTTGTGCTTTATTTTAATGTCCACCTACAAGAGAAGGGAGAAATGTCAACATAACTATTGATTTTGCTTTTTTGTGCTTGTTTGTTTTTAAATTTTAACTTTAGGGTTACCATATGCTCGATTCCAGCCACATTTATCTAGATTTCATCAGAATGTAACTATAACAATTATCCATCTATTATTCCTGCAGTTAGCCAATCAGACACTATTGCATACATAACTGTCTGGTAATGCAGTGGTTTTGCTAAATTCCAAAATGTTGGAATAATATTGCCAGTGTTTTGAATCTGGCTGGAAGGAAAAGGGCTCAGAGGCTTCCCGTGGAGAGGGGGCTTTTGTTGGAACCTAGATATCAGCATTAATTAGGCAGAGTGTAGGAGAAAAACACTAACACCCGAAAATAACTTCATCTAGAAATGTCTCATATGTAAGTCTCTGAGTCTGTTGCAAATAACAGAGATTTATTCGTTTGAGATCAGGTTTCCCCTAATGCAATGTTGTGCACTGTTGGAGGAGATTGGTAGGCTTTGCAATTCATAACAGTGTTCTTCTTTCTAGAGGCCTGAAGGGTGTTGACAATAGAAAGTTTTTTAGAGTGACTAATGCTCTCTATGAATAAACTAGATCCTTAAGTTGTCCTCTGAAGGCCTGAAATCTTACCCATAGCCTCTTTTAGGAATATTAATGTAAGTTTTTCTTAAGACCCACATGGAAACCTTAAAATCGGATCCGAGATCCTGATTCAACTCAAATACGTTAGCCACCTTCTATTTGCTGACTCCTTTGCTGGAACTCTCACATCCCTCATGTCGATGAGTCATCACTGATTACCCTTTTTAATCAGATAGTTCTATTGATGGATCATTTACTTTGCAAACTGAGATGTACTACCCTTCTCCTTCACTTGTTACTTCTATGAAAAATCACAGGTTATTTTTTGCTGACCCAGACCTCACTGGGGAAAGATCAATTCACCCATGTTTGCAAACCATTTCAATCAGCCAAAGCATTTTATTGAAGGCAGGGCTTGTCAGGCTGAGATTCCTTAGGTAAGACTTTCACGGGAGGTGATCCTTTGAGACCAGAAGAACTTGTGGGACACAGTGGGAACCAACAGTGAAGGAGCCTAGGCACTAGGCTTATTTTTCCCTTTTTACTTGATTTGAAATATTCCTTCAGCTCCGTGGAAGGGAGAGACACGAAACAGAGCCCAGGATCTCACCTCTCCTGCTATTTCAGGGGAGAGGAGAGCGCAGAGTTCACCACTCCGCCAGTTTAGCACGTCTGTCAGCCGGAGGATCCTTTCTTGCCTTGGCTTGTTTTGGAGCTAGGACGAGAGCTGATAGTTAACCCTGTTTAATTTATGTAGCTTAAGAAACAAAGGTTGCCAGGGCCCACATGATGAAGAAAGAGGGGGGAAAAGCAAGTGAGACAAGGGACATGTCCAAACCTTCTCCAGCAGCATTGTCACCCTGCTCATCAGGTAGGAAGAAAAACAGATTAAAGCGAGTTCTTTGTTTCCAAATTCCAGGCTTGCAAAGGATGTATTATGATACTCGTTTCAAAATATGGTTACATCTTGAAAGCATTTTTGCTAGAAAGGCATATTATCTTTAACAATGGAGCAAGGAAAAAAGGTTGGTGTGTTACAGTAGACTCTTAAAATACCTTAGCAGATCTAACTTTATATATATCTTTTTACATTAGCATTCAAAAATCCTTGGCAGGAACAATAGGAACGGTTCAAAGTTCAATTCATAATCATAAGCAGACTTCTCCCCCTCTTCTCTCCTCACCCCACTGCACTGGTTTTTGTGAGTGTATTTGGAGGGGGTGGGGAGAAGAGAAAGGGGTCAGATTTAAACAACTCCCCCACCTCTTCCTCAGGATGAGCTCTAATTTCATAATAGGATAGTTTTATTCAGAGTTAACTACTTTGGTTTGGGTTCAGAACGATAATCGTAGAAAATGTAACATTTTAAAAGCTCAGACTGTGAAAGAAAGGAATCGTGCAGCTCAGTAAAAGCATATGTTGCTAGTGGGGCCTCACAACCACATTCAAATCACGCTCTTGCCAAATCACGTTATGTTTCTAAAGCTCCTTATTTAAATTTCCCAAGCGGGGTTCATATGGCATGTTCTGTGTTTTTCCTATACAGTATTGAAGGAGGTCCTTAGAAATCATTCCCCTTAAGAACCACTTTTTTCTCCTCTAAATAAAAGTCCTAATTAAACCTAGTTTACAGTTATGGAATACGGGACTCCACACCACCGACAACAACAGAAGGGAAAAAAAAAACCAAACTGCTCTTGGCACTGTTTTGGGGTCTGATAATGGCCCGTGGGGTGCTGGAGCCTCAGTGCCTGCAGTCAGTGCCTGCCAACATTTGCTATGGTTCCTCCAAGGCAGCTCCGAGCGTGGTCAGCATTCACAGGACCCCAAAACACCAGCTAATCGAGTCCTGGGCTCAGAGAAAGACTGCGTTCAAATCACCCCAGGCCAGTGTATTTTTTACTTCAAAAGATTAAAAATAAAATCACTGCCTTGGAGATTCTGTTCCCCACTCTTGGAATGCATTTCAATGCTTTAAAAAACCTGGATCAGGAATCCACCCGAAGTTGAATGTCACCAGCTATGCATACTGTTTGCTCTCACATTTGAAGACTGTTTCTCTGTAGCCTTCTGTTCTGTTTAGAAAGCCTGCTTCTTTTTGCTGCTTTTTAGGCCCTGTTTAATCATTGTTTATGATTTTGATAGCTTCCTCCTGGCACCTCTGAGTTTCTTACGATTTATTATCACATCTATCCCTACAATGAATAAAATGATCAGCGTCCCCTGCCACCTCCCATTCTTTGGTTGCTGGCTTGTATTAAGCTTTAGCTATTATGACATAGATTTCTTTCTGAGTCACTTTCCAAAATATAGTACAATGAGAGAGAGAGAGAGAGAGAGAGAGAGAGAGAGAGAGAGAGAGAGAGAGAGACACTCTGTTAAGGCCACATTTCCTAATAGGTGCTGCTGAGTACTTGAGCTCTCCAATTTTGACTGCCAATTGCCATATGGTTCTGCCCAATCTAAGTATCTATCTCCTGAAATAATGGCATTGAAAATCAGCATTTTATTCAGAAACTGAAAGGATGTGTTGAGAGTAACAGATCACGGATGACACAAAATATGCCTTACCAAAACATAATTCTACATGGTGTGTTGTGACTTCTGTTCTGGGAGGTCCTGATATTCATTGCTAATATCTATCTCCCTCCTGCTTTCTTCCACCTATCACCCGGAACTAGGAATTTTTTCAAAACTTATAACCAGGGAAGAGGATAGCTTGATTCATTCTTTCTCTCTTCTCTTCTTCATTTAGGATCTGCTGTCTTATATATGCTTTACGTGGTTCATGTTCCCTGATTGTACCCATTGGGCTTTAATATTTTGTCCAAATTTCACTTAAAATAGATACTTTTCTTTCTGACAAGCAGGATAATGTGATTGTAAGCACAAACTGTCTAGGTCTAAATTTTGACTCTATGATTTTGGTCAATTTAGTTAAATTTTCTGCAAAATGGAGATAGAAATCATCCCTGACACTTAGTGTTATTAAGAGGATTCTATGAGTTAGTATATTTCAAGCACTTAGAACTGTGTGTGGCCATAGAGTTCTATTTTGATATTGGCTATTACTCAACTGTATCACTTTGCAAAATGTCTGGCTTCTTTTTCTGTCTGTAAAGCCTAAAGTTATTTGTCTCCCTCTAATGCAAGTACTCTGTGTTCTCCTCTTTTTTTTTTTTTTTGTTCTGGCCAAAGGAGAATGCTGCCTCATTTTATAGCAATGAAAGGAGATGCGTACTGGATTTTTTTGGGAGGGACAGTAATGTGCAGATTTGAGTTCAAGGTGGGCTTCTCTCTAATAAGAAAAGGTGTTGAGGCTTAGTTTCTTCTTGTGAATTACTAGTAAATATTTTTTCCAGCAGTTGTATACATAGTGTATACACCTTCTCCTCTGAGGTGGGCTATACATGAAAAACAATTTGTATATGTGCAAATATAGTTATTTCGGAAGTTTAGTTTTTCAGCTTTTGTCATATAATCCTTTATTCTTCTGTCTCTGTCATTTTAATATTCAAATATGATTTCTGTATTATTCTTAGCATTACATGAAATGCGAGGAGAGTGTTTTATCACTTAAGTTACTATTACAAAAAATTGAAAATGTGTTGGGCAGAGAACCAGCCCCTGCAGAACTGTGTGTGACAGTTCCCTTATCTCTTAGGGATAATATACATCCCCCACAGTGTAGCATCAGCTACCGTTAGTGTATAAGCTACGTAGATGTTCTTAATTTATCGGTAAGGTGTCAAGCATCTCAACACTGAGGTTACCATAGGCAAGATAACCAATAATCTTTATTTTGCTATGCCTGCAAACCTTGTCCAAACATAATTAGAAGAGAAAAAGACTCATCTAAAGAGAATAAATTAATCAGAAAATATGGGTTAATTTTCTTTACGAAATAATGTCGTATCTAATGTCCTAGGATCTTTTAGGTGCTTACAAATTCCTTTTTCTGTGTTATGTTTTAATAGGGAGGCATTACATGCTAGTGCTAAGAGAACAGGCTCTGGAATCAGGCTGTCTGGGTGTGCATGCTGGCTCTTCTGTTTGTCAGCCTAGAAAGTTAGTGCGGATTGCTTAGCTTCTCTAACCCTCAGTGTCTCATCTGCAAAATGGGAGAGTTAACAGTACCTACTCCACAGGGTTGTGTGGATGAAATGAAGTAACGTATGCAGTTGTGCTATGTGGTGCTACATGGATGCATTGAAGAAGTAATAGCTATTTTAAAATACAGACAACGTTGGCCCACCATCTTTGAACACTCAATTTGTCCTTTAGTCTCGAAAGTACAGAAACATCGCTGTCCGCCTTCTCTCCCTCAAGCCTGTTTTTTGTTATTACCAGATATGAGAAGGTAAACAAAAGTCTGGTGTATTGCCTCTTCGGTGTCACTGGTTGAGAAATTGTTTTTTAAAATCTACCTTTAAATATCTCTCCTCTTGCATGCATGCTTAAACAATTCTGAAATCTTCCTGACAGCAACGTGTGTGCTCATAGACAACATTTAGCTCCCTGTCTCTCCCTCCCATTATGTAGAGTTTCAGATAATGAGACAACAGAACTTGGCAAGGTCATAGTTCAAGTACAGCACATGGCATATTAGGGTAGTGAACATATACTTCACACCCAAACAAGGGCACTTGAGATGGTGAAACCAGCACTATTCAGAATGAGGCTGTGACAATGAGTATGTACTGGGACCATTTGGGAAAATCAGCACAAATTGTCACTCTATACCTTTGTCTTTCTGTTACCTAATTTTGTGTTGCAAACCTCCCCAAAATATAGTACCAAAAATCAATAACTACTTTATTATACTTACAGTTTTGTGGGTCGGTAATTTGGAAGTAGCAGAAATGGTCAGCTGTCACTGCTCCACGATGACTGGGACCGTGGCTGGGGTGGCTGGAATGGCTGGAGGTGCTAGGAAAACCCAACTGGGACCACCTGTCAGGGGCCTTGGTTCTGATTGTCACCTGGGTTCCTCAGTTATTCTCCACATGGCACTTGCTATGGCTAGAATGGTATAATTGTGAAGAATCAAACAAGAAGAGAACTAAAAAAATTACAAAGATGTAGGTATCCTGGCAAAATGAAGACCCTGCCTACATACTGTAGGAAACACCTAACACAGTGCCTCCCAAAGGGTACAGCACATGTCCCCAGTGATTTTTAAGTGGACTTGACATTGAATAATACTATTTTATCAAGTCACATATTCAGAAAATGAAATTTTCACCTTCAATCCTTTTTATGATTCATGAAAAAGGGGAGAATCTTAGTTTGCTATTGGCATGTCCTCCACAGCAGAGTAACCCTGAAGTGACTTCTGTCTTTAGCAAACAACAGACTAAAGGCTTTGACGGGCAGCACTATTTATCAAGAGCCGAGTACCATGGTTGTCTTTTCATCATAATATTTTTCTACTATCACCTTCTACTTATGACAAGTGACATGTTTTTAAAAAATGTATGGTTATGATATAAGGCTTTCTTTTAAAACAAATTTATAGACTAATGATGGCTGCAAAACACAGTGACTGTAGTAAAAACCACAGAAATGTCTTTAACAAAGGGCAGGGGGAAGCATCTGTGTGGTGGTCGGGTGGGGGCCCGCACTGGGTGGGTGTGGATGTGATTGGGCTGAGGCTGTCTGGCTCGTCTACACAGAAATCAAGAGTAGCTGGAGAGCAGAGTCAGTCAACTCTGAAAAGACTGGCAAAGGGGGAGTTGAGGATGTACCCAGAGTAGACCATGAGCCCCTGCCTCGCCCCTGGGCCAACGAGGTGTTCGAAGAGAGGAAGAGCCAGCACTGTCCTCCCTTGTGTGAGTCCCTGAAGGCACTACCTTGGGCTGCAGTGGATAAACCAATGTTTCAATGGGATAAGTTTTGAACTGGATAATAGCTAATACCCCAAAATGGAAATTTACAACTTTAATAATCAGAAGTGCCTTAGAGATTTTGAAATCTGCCCAAGATGTGATTCAGTCATCTATCCCCCTGTCCCTTTGTCAGGAGATTTGGCACAGCACCATCGGCAATGATTTGTGAAAAATAAAGAAGTAGTACATTCTTACTCCACTAACATGTGATAACTCAATTAACCACTTAGCTATCGCATAAAAAATAAACACAAGCAAATATATACCAGTTAAAAAAATAAGGGGTAATGTGAAAAAAGTTAAGTAATACTAAACCTGTTCTACAGAATGGAAAAATCATACTGCTGGTGCAGGGATGATTAAAATTTGGAAAATATGATGCCTAAAATGGCTGCCACTTGAGTTACTTTTCTTGCCTAAAGCATTCGTAGTTCCTACTGAAAGCTGGATACATCGTGACAGTGAGGGGTAGGAGGCGTTTACCTTTAAGCCATGGCTAGTTATTATCACTAATCATTCAGCAATTGGATTGTCAGAGAACTGGTTGTTGTTGAGTTCTCTTGTGAACTTAGGAGACCGCTGGAGCTCAAGGGCCCGCCTGTCACGTGGTGAGTTGCTGTGTGCCAGGGAGGGCACCCAACATCGGCAAGTGAGATGGGTTCCAGGGTAAAAAGTGCCCTTAGCAGAACAGCTCCGTGGCTGTGGTCCCTGACTGTTCTTGTCCAGACTGTGTCACTTCTGTCCTCCCTTCCCCTTCCTTGTTGCCCTTCCCAGCCCCAGGAAGTCCTGTTGAGTTTTTAAGTCCTGACTTAGCTGGCTGCTGCGAAGGAGTGATCTCCCCCACTGACCACTGACACTTTTGTGTGCACTCGGAGACTGGTTTTGGGGAGTTAGAAATCAACATTCATAATAAACATTAAAAGTGGAATTTTAATTTTAGGAACAAACTGCATGCGTAGGTGTGCTGGGCAACTATTTCCCATCCCCCCACCCCCAAAACATGTTTCAGGAGAAAGAGTCTGGATTTTCCTCTAGACCAGTGACTTTCAACAGGTGTGCCACAAGAATTTTTAAAAACATGCAATACCTGGCCCTGGCCTGTGTGGCTCAGCTGGTTGGAGCATCATCCCATAGACCAAAAGGTTGCGGGTTTGATTCCCAGTCAGGACACAAACCCAAGTTGAGGGTTTGATCCCTGTTCAGGGGCTGTACAAGAAGGCAATGGATTGATTCTTCTCTCTCAAATAGATCTCTCTCTCTCTCTCTCTCCTTCCCTTCCTCTCTCTCTAAAATCTGTGAAAAGATGTCCTCTGGTGAGGATTAAAAAAAGAACATGCAACACCTGATTATCAAGTCAGGGGCACTGACCTCTTTTCCCTTAGATGGTCAAATTAAAAAATAACATCAGCCAACACAACAATAGGTAACTGGTATAAATGAATCAAAATCATATCTATTTTTAGTCAGATCAGTAAAAAATATTTTTTAGAATGCCGCAGAATTTTAGCAAATGGTTTTTGTGTGTGTCATGACATGGAAAGGCTGAAAATCGCTGCTCCAGACAGAGCTGAGTTCAACTCCTGTCTCTACCATGTACGAGGAGGTTGACCCCAAGTATTTTCATGTGTCACCTAAGGATAACGGTTTTTATTACTTGGTTATTATAATGTTACAATGAGACAGCACATACGGGACACACTGCCCAGTGCATGCAGCATGGTTCAAGCTCAAGGAACATTAGTGACCTTCCCTGTTCCCGTTCATCCCTATAAAGACCATTATAATCAGAAAAGAAATATAGGACATATATATGTATGTATAGAATTATATATAGTTTTATACATATAAAAATCACTATGGTAACTATAGTAAATATATATGATATATATAGTACATGTGGGAGGTATGCATATATTTCCCATGTTTATTTTTACTTTTTATATTGACCTCTGTTTTTTGGCATATATCTGTATGTACGTATTTATTTGGTTTTTAGGTTATAGTTCAGTGGCTTATTGAATTGTCTCAGCACGGTGGGGTAAAAACATGCTACAGTTTTATGTTTCACAAGTCCCTCCTCCTTGTGCTATGTCAAATCTCCCAAGCCTGTGGACTTATTTCCGAATCATATCTCGGACAGATTTCAAAATCTCACCTGTGTGTGTGTCCCCGAATGTAAACAAGCAAATATTCAATGTAAATTCTAAATACGGAGAACAATGAGAAAACAATCTTTTTAAATTCCTATCAAATTAGACACAAAAGGTTAGTCAGCTCCAGAAATTCAGAAGTAGGACCGAGCTAAATGATCGAGTGCAGAAGACCACAACAACCGTAAAAATACAGGTTATTTTTCAGAGGAGTCTAAGTCATCTTTCCCTTGACACACACCTTTTGAAGACGGCTTTGCCTGTAATGGTATATGTGCTCAGTAATTTGAAAGGATTGCATCTTCCTAAAATTTTGTCAAAAGCACTCAGTCTTTTTCTTTCTTAAATCTGTCCTGCAAATCTCCTCTTTTTCTTCCTTTGACTTCCTCCCAAATGCTCAGTGGCCCAGCAGCTGCAAGCCTTCCTTTCCTCTGCCTTGTTCACGGTGGAACTGTGTTTGCATTGAAGACCTCCCCAGCTCCCAGCAACCAGCTCTGTCCAAGAACTTAGGTGGTGGACTTGAAGTAGCAGAAAGTAGTCAATAATTAGGAAAACAGATTTTCAGCCCAACTGAGTAACTGGAGCCTGGAATTTCATATCTGTGATATTGGTTTCGCTAATTAATTAGCACAAAAATAATGGTCTGTGGGGGAACATAGCTTTATAAACTTTTGGCTGGGACTATTACAAATGAACAATATGCACAGGAAAATGTTAATAGTTGAGGAGAAAGGTATTTTAACAAAGTTTTATAGTATGTGGTTTAGGGTCCTCAGGGCAAACATATGCATTACACATCTAACCCCACACTGAGAAAATAATCCCTAATGTTGGTTCCTCTGCTAGTCCTATTAAAAATTCCTCAAATCGTAAAGGCTGCCAATTTCAAACTAAGAATAAATGGCTCGTGGTTCCTTCTGAAATGGCATCCAAGATTCATGTTCTCAGTGCTACACGTGAAATCGCTGGGGGAGGAATGTCTCTGGTTTCTGGGTGCCAGAAAAGGCCAGTGCATTCATCCAACCCCATTTATTACAGGCAGGGCACCCAAAGGCCACTTTCTGTGGGAGATGTTTAGAGTGGGAATTTCACACTAAAGGAGGTCAGCCCCTGTGTTTGCTTTTTGTGTAATGTAATCAGAGTGTGGGGTTGGAACCCATGATGGGGAACTTTGAAAAGCTCTGCATATTGTAGGATGTCACCTCTCACAGAATTTAACACTGACATATGGTAAGAGGGAAGGCCTCAGCCAGTCCACAGCACTGGCCAGTTTTGCAGACGATTCTCCTACAGCGTTCGTGGTGCTGGTATTCAAGCGAATGGATGGCCTCCTCTAACCTTAAATATTTAAATTGTTAAATTATTATGAGAAGCATTATCATGTGAAGATATGTGAGGCAGAGGGGTGAGAGTAGGCATGAAATAAAATTAGAATTGATTCAAATGAACTTTTCTTGGTTGATAGAAAAGACAAATACGGTTTGGTTTTGAAGTCAGAACACTTCAGCTTTCCTGGGCCTCAATATTCCCATCTGAAAAATGGGACATCCCTGCCCAGACTACATGGAAGTTATGAGCAAGTGGGATAGTTATAAAATGCTATGCAAATATAAGCTACTGTTATTTGCAGGTTTGGATCTGTTAATGCTTAATAGTGGTTGGATCCCATTAGCTCTTGTTGGGGTCCTGTATATTAGCTCTCGCTCAAATTCCTACGTGACCTCTGGTTCTTGGTTCATATCAATTATGCGTATCATCTGGAATTCACACCTGCCCTGTGCTGAACTAGGTTTTAATAATTATACACAAGTGAACTAGCTTTTATTAATTATGTGTGTACTGGGTATGGTGAAACCAAGAGGATAAGCCGAGTCTAGTGCTCACTTCCTAAGAATTCTTTACCCCTTTACACAAGCTTGAGGCCCAAAGGCTGACAACTCATCTCTTGACACTCTAATGCCTTCTAAATTAATTAATCCTCCATTCATGGGGACCTTGAACTTTAAGGCATCTTTAGGCAGTCTCTGTTACTCCTCCAGGCTCCTAGGGTATTTCTGGATGTGACTTCCATGTTGTAGGTACACATCCTCCTAAGGCTTCTATTCTCAGGGCAAGAGTATTTATACGTGTTTCTGAAGCTCCTTAGCCTTGGAATTTGACCTACAAAGAAAACTGCATGTTTTCTTTCTGGTTGCCACCAGGCCTGGTACAGTGATATCCGAGTATGTGTGTAAAGGACTGGCCTGCATTTCTGAGAATAAACAATGATTCACATATAGACATTCTAGGCAATTCCTTAACAATGCTTCTTGAGAGGCCATGGCTTTCCAAATACTACCTGGTATTTTTACTGAATCTAAATCGGTCATTGAAGTGTCATATCATGATGAAACTATTCTAATTCAGACTCCTCACACTATGACAGTGTCCCTTTTTATTACTAAGCTCAGCCTATTTGTCACCTTTGCCCCCTTTTATGTGTGGCAAAGGAACATGTAATTCAATTGTGTATCATATGATGACAACTTTAACTCCACATCCTTGGAATTTTGCCTGGTGGGTAAATGAGGGGCTAACATTAGGTTACATGTACACTCAACTCTTTCTGTAATGAGAAGAAAGACAGAACAGATCTGTTCCAAAAAAGCACTTTTTTCCCCAGCAAATTCCCTGGTATTGTTCTGTGTAACTAAGGATCTGATTCTCAACAATTAAATCTGGTATCACATTTTATTTATAATGCAAGTTCAAGATCAGACTACTAACTATAATGTCTTATTTTTTCCAGCAGTTGCAAAGCTGAGGGAATAAAATGGGTCTTCTGCAATTGTATTAGTGTTAGTCTCCCTTCACAAATATGAATTCAGAGTGTGTTTGCTGCAAGGCTGGGACTCCAAGTGATTGCGATAAAAATAAAGGAGGCAGAGACATTCTTGGGGAATGTCATACTAGAACTGTGTAAAAATAGCTGGGGATCTTTGTGTGCACAGTGAAGGAATAAAACAAGCAGAAAATGGGGATACTCAAGATAAAATTGCGTGTCGCATTAGAGCTCCTTATCCTGATCTATTCCACGTGTTATGGTTTTTTTTTTTTGAAAGATAACAGTGTAGGGGACAAGACAATAGTGCCACTTACTGTTGCAACAACTGGAGAGACTAGATGTGATAGACAGCACATGTTTCGGGGAGGTGAAGGAAGGAAGATTGCCGTGCTGAATATAGTACAGAATACATGTTTCATTTATGTAGGGGGGGGCTTATGGGGAAAAATAGAAAATAATGGCATCAAATGTGGCTAAGAAGAGTAAATAAAATGCAGTTGTATCACACGAAGCCCTTTATTCTTGGCTGTGACAAAGAGAATATAAGGCAAAGGAGCCTGGCGCAGTTTCATGGGTACATCCAACAACAATATGATGCAACAGAGCTCTGACCTAGCTGCAATCCTCCCCTCTGTTCCAAATTGCAAACGAGCTCGTCTTGAGGGAATACTGTTGTGAGAAACAGATAAAAAGGTTTAGTCACCATCACCTGAGTAGGGTTAAGGGCACAACAATATATTCTTGCAGTAGTTTGCCAACTTGGCCTTATAGTCATCTGGGAAACTCCTAAAAAATGCAAATTTGGGGTTTCACACTAAGGGATTCCTGATTTGACGTATCTGATATGAGGCCAATGATTTTGTTAAGCTCTTTAGGTGAGTATGATAATGGATGATTTGGGGGGGACCACTTCTCTAATTAAGATAAAACGTCTTAAATTTGGATTTAGAATACCCCGTGTCTGCAATCAGATCCACACCATTAGAATCACTTGAGTTTTCCCTGGTAATAACAAAATGTGTTCTTCTTTTTCCATAGGACATTTCATAAAGCTCTGTGAGATCACAGATGTAAAAAAAATAGTCATGTGAAAATGTAACTTCTTTTTTAACTCCTTATGCACCTATAGAATTAAAAGAGATTTAAAAAAATTTAGAATAAAGGTATTTCTAATTGCTTCTTCTCTTAAAAATCTCCCAACACAACAAAAAGAAAATAAGGAAAAGAAAAACAGTCTATCTTTGAGAAAACGAGATAATTGATATCTGTAATCTAGAATACAGTATTTTTTTTAAAAATATGAAAAATGATATAAAGCTCTTGGGAATTAAAAAATATAGTAGCTTAAATTAAAAAAAACTCACTAAAATATATAGATAATAATGTCATCCAGAAATAAAATAAGTAGGTGGACAAAAATAGAAAATAGTAAGGGAGAGGATAAACCTATTAAAATTTATTTAAAAAGGGCAAAGAATAGGAAAGAGAAGTTACTGAAGAAGGAAAACAAAACCAAAGACCAAATATCTTCACATTGAACAGGCTTCACTGAATACCCATCCCAAGACGCAGATGAAACAAAAACAAGTATCTAAAAGTTTCCAAGGAATAGAAAGTACAAATAGACTCACACATAAAGTTAATTGGGTGTCAGAATGCTATGACTTCTTAACAGCTTTGTTGGAAGGTAGAAGACAATGTGCCTTCAAGCTTTGAAGTGATCTTCAATCCACAGTTTTCTGCTCATAAAGACTAAATGTCAGATATGGTGGTAGAGTAAAGGTGTTTTCAGAATCGCAAAGTCTCAAATATTTTCACTTCAGTATGCTTTTTCTCAGTAAGGTACTGGAGGATGTTTTCCAATAAAACGAGAGTAAATCAAGAAAGAAAAAGATAGCAGAACTAAGATTCAGTACAGGTAGCAGGGAAGGAAATGTGCAAAGGGAAGTTCCGAGATAACAAACGTCTAAAGAGCAATATGTGTTGATTGGATCAGGTGGATGGAGAGTCCAAGTAAGATTATCTACATTAAAAGAAGGAAATGCTTGATCACGTGCAAAATTAAGGGACATATTTTAAGGATTTTGAAAGCGAGAGGAGATTGAACTAGAGAGTTTAAAAACAAATTAAAAAGAAAGAAAAGAAAGACATTGTTAAACCCAGGAGAAACAAAGAACTGTGCAAGAAAAGATGTGTAATCATAGTCTACAATGTGAGCACCCAACAATATTCATATATACTGTAACATAGCCATATGGAGGAAAGGAGGGCAGAACATAAAAGAGCTGAAATTGTCATTTATTAAAATAGGATGAATAAAGTCTAAATTAAATGAATACATTAGGTTCTAGAAAAATGAAGACAACCTTTTAAAGAAATAATTTTACAAATTTAAAAGGGGGTTGCCTCTGGGGAGAAGAAAATGAAAGAAGCAGAGGGGGACTGAGTGTTTTTAACAAGCCTATTAACACAATTTGACTTTTAAAATTATTCCCATATATTCTTTTCATAAAATTACATTTAAATTAAAAATCAAATATCAATTAGGGCTGAAAGAGATTTTTTTAAATTACTTTATTGTTGTTCAATTACAGTTGTCTGCATTCCCCTCCCCCACTCCCTCCCCTCCCCAGCCAATCCCACCTCCCTCCCTTGGTTATGTCCATGTGTCCTTTATAGTGGTTCCTAGAAACCCTTCCCCTCAAAAAGACATCAGGTAATTCAATTTCCAACATGACAATCAGCTTGGGCCAGGTTAGATGTTATCTCAGAGGCTCCTTTTTACTCTGCTTTACCCTTTTGTAAGAAAGACCCTTCCAAGGTGTGACAGCCCCAGGCTTACTCCCTAAGGAAATTTGTTTGCTAAGGTGATTTGCTACATAACACAGGTCACAAATATATGCTTTGGAATCACCACTACCTTAAAATACAGACTTCTGAGATTCAGTTCAGAGATTCCGATTCAAGAGGTCGGGGATGTAGCCCTGGCTGGTGTGGCTCAGTAGATTGAGTGCCTGCCTATGAACCAAAGGGTCGCCAGTTCGATTCCCAGTCAGGGCACGTGCCTGGGTTGCGGGTCATGTCCCAAGTTGGGGGAATGCAATAGGCAACCACACATTGATGTTTCTCTCCCTCTCTTCCCTTCTCTCTAAAAATAAATAAATAAAATCTTTGAAAAAAAGAGGTCAGGGATGTGCTGATGAATTGATCTTAACAAATGTGTAAGGTGAATTTGATACAGATAATTAAGGGACCCACTTAATGGAAACCTGCATAAAGGTATTGGGATTGAAAATGTACATACGTACAAAAATATGTACTCATTCTTTCATTCATCCCTTCCATATTTATTTAAGCTCATTTTAGTTTTAGGAAATATTCTAGGAGTTGTTGAGGAGATGATAACATACTCTCAAGAAATTCATAATTTGGTCATTTGCCATAGAAATAACTAGGCAAGGTATGTCTCTTATGACTGAATCATAACACAGAATCCCAGAGGTCACTGTGGAAGAAATATGGGAGTGGAGAGAGCCTTCCAGCTAATAAACCATCTCAGCTTAAGGTTAGTTTTAAAATTAGTCCCAGAGTCTTTCATCATGAGGCACTGAATTGGGAATCAGACAGACCTGCTGTGAGCCCTAAATCTTCTCTTTAGCAAGTTACAAAACCGTAAGGGCATTTGCTACCTGGGTACAGTAGCACCTAATCCTGCAAGCTTAAATTGTTTGAAGCTTACAAAATGTTGAATACAGTGCCAGGTGCATGATAGGTTCTCAACAAAGGTCCATTTCCTTGTATTTTTCCACTATGTGTTCCACTTGGAGTAGATGATTCTATTGGCAGCTGAACTGGAAGTACTCCAAAGTGGTCCAAGGCACAGGTCATGTATAAATCCCCAGTCCCAACTTTTATTTTGGGTATATGTGTTTGTTATATTGGCAGGTTATTTGACCTTGCTCAAGTGCAGATTATTCATTTCTAATATAGGCATCATTATGTCACTCGGAGATAACGCATTTATTTATTTATTTATTTATTTATTTATTTATTAACTGTTTATGCTTTTACAGTTTTGCCAATTTTCCCCCTTTGCCCCACTAACCCCAGCCCCAACTTTCCACAGTCAGTCCCCACACTGTTGTCCCCATCCATGGGTGGTACATATACATTCTTTGTCTAATTCCTTCACCTTCTTTCAACCAGTCCCAGCCTCCCCTCTCCTCTCTTACAGCTGTCAGCCTGTTCCTTGTTTCCTTGCCTCTGATTCTACTTCACTTGTTAGTTTATTTTGTTCTTTAGGTACCAGTTATAAGTGAGATCATATGGTATTTGTCTTTCATTGACTTATTTCACCTAGCATAATAGTCTCTAGTTCCATCCATACTGTTGCAAAAGGTCGGAATTCCTTATTTTTTACAGCTGCATAATATTACATCATGTAAATGTTCCACAACTTTTTTATCTACTCATCTACTGGTGGGCACTTTGTCCGTTTTCAAATTTTGGCTATTGTGAATAACACTGCTTTTGGATATATTTCCGGGAGTGAGATCACTGGGTCAAAAGGCAGTTCCATTTTCAGTTTTTTTGAGGAAATTCCATACTGTTTTCCACAGTGACTGCAGCAGTCTGCATTCCCACCAACAGTGCACTAGGGTTCCCTTTTCTCCACAACCTCGCCAGTACTTGTTGTTTGTTGATTTATTAATGGCAGCCATTCTGACCAGTGTGAGGTGGTCTCATTGTGGTTTTAATTGGCATCTCTCTTGTTGCTAGTAATGTTGAGCATCCTTTTATATGTCTATGGGCTCTCTGTATGTCCTCCTTGGAAAAGTGTCTATTCAGGTCCTTTGCCTATTTTTAATTGGATTTTTTGCCCTCCTGGTGTTGAGTCATATGAGTTCTTTATATATTTTGGAGACACACAGATACATAGGTCAGTGGAACAAAGAGCCTGGAAATAAACCCATGCCTTTATGGTTAATTAACATTTGACAAAGGTGACAGGAGCATACAATAAAGACAGTCTTTTCAATAAATGGTGTTGGGAGAACTGGACTGGTACATGCAAAAAAATGAAACTAGACCACCAACTTACATACCTTACACTAGAATAAACTCAAAATGGATAACAGACTTAAATACAGGTCATGGTACCATAAAAATTCTGGAGGAAAACGTAACTAGTAAGATTTCAGATATCTTGCACACAAATATTTTTGCCAATATATCTCCTAGGGCAAGGGAAACAAAGGAAAAGTGAGCAAATGACACTACATCAAATTCGAAAGCTTCAGCGTGGCCAGAGAAACCATCAGTGAAATGAAAAGGGAACCCACAGTACGGAGAACATATTTGCCAATGATACATTGGAGATGATGTATTTAGTATACCTAACACCATGCACTTAATACATGTTGTGACTAATTGTTAAATATATTCCTTCACTCAGTGACAGAAATTATGTGTGTGTGTGTGTGTGTGTGTGGAAAAGCACAAACTCACAAGCACAAGTGGTACATTAGCACGTCTCTGGGACTCCTGCAGACTCTCAGACTCCTGCAGAGGGAGACTCGGGTCATGGTGAAAAGCAGAATTCAGTGTTCAGAATTCAAACTCAAGATATGGTATTAAAAAAAGGTTATTCCTCAGTCTTCTGCCATGAGTGACCTCTCCCTTTTTCCTTCATAGAGGCAGTCATTCATTCTGGATGTCCAGAACTGGACTCTGATGCCTTCAACTTTATTATTAGGCTAAATACTGTTAAGACTATAACTGAAAGACAGAATTTCAGTCCAAAAAAGATTACAGCCCAATCCTTTCATATTTAAGTGGGAAGTTAAATGTTCTGACTGTATTCCAGGATTGGATAAAAGCCGTTGAAATAGGAAATGACATGGAACTATGTAGTTAGCAGCCAAAAAGAAAAGGAAAACCAGACTCCATAACTATACGGGAGAGGGGAAGTGGGTGTGGTGGCTGGCCCCACACTCTCTTCCCGCCCCAGGCTCCTCCAGGGTTAGGCTGATGGTCCTAAGTGTATTCTGTGAAGAAGGGAAGAGAAGATGCACAAGGAGCCTGCCTGGGCTGTGCAGGGGTCCTGAGCTGGTGTGTTGGGAAGATACAGAACAAACCTCAGCTGGGGAGCAGAAGGACTGTCCCCCCTTCTCCTACACAAAGACACATGCTCCTAACACAGACTCGGTTTTGGCTGAGGCCGCCTGCTGCTTGGGAAATGCTTTTGGCTCTGGAAACCTCGAAGGGGGCCAGGGTGGGCCTCAGATGAGAGGGGAAGGGATCTGGCTGCTTCAGGCTGGCTCCAGCCTCAGCAAGGAGGCCGGCAAAGGAAACTTTGCAGTTTCCTTCCAGGTCAATTGAGTCCAAAGTTATGTACTGTATACCACAGGAGTTTGTTCAGTCTTACCGCGGAAGGAGAAGGAGCAGAAATTCAAAGCCAAAACCATGTTCAGGAAAAAAGATTGGAGACATATAGATTGTACAAAGAAGAGACTTAAAAGCCTAGTGGAAAGAGTTTGGATTTTATAGTCAGATTACTTTTGGCTCAACCATATATTGAGAGGCCTGGGAAAGCCACATGACTTACCCCAGCTTCACTGAGCTTCCTTCTCTAAAAAAAGGTAGCTAATGAGTCACGTCTCGCATGTTATTGCGAACAGAATACTCATTGCAAGTCCAGTACCAATGAGCCTGGCATGTACAGAAGAGTTTGTTGGGATGAGACTTTTCATTAAGGTTGATAGTGTCATAGTAACTGAGTTCTTTTTCTATTGAGTTATGTTTTCCCAGCGTTGATAACAATATTCAATTACTGCCATGATGTTAAAGTCAGAGGGGTTCTTGAAGGGGGAGGCAGGAAGGTGTAAGAAGAGGGCAAGAGGAATGAAGCAGTTGGATATAAACTTCAGACTTCTTCTGGATCCAGCACTGAGCTGGGGTTCTCTAAACCAGAACGGCGTTTTCCTCATTTTCATCTCTCATCTACCTGGCACAGAACTGCCCACGCTCAGTAGAGAATAGGTAAATGTTAAGGGACATACAGAACAAATGAATGGACAAATGACTTATTTAATCTGTATTACTCGTTACGTATACTTACTTGGGCATCATCAGATGTGGCATGCTAGTGGAAGTGAAGTTAATCGTAGTTTAATGTTGGAGGATCTGAAAAATGAAGGCTTGAGTTGTGTGATGTTAAGAAAAAGACTGCTAAGGCCTGGATGCCCGGCTCAGAGTTCCAAGTGGCCTTGTCTTGGGGCAGTGCATTCGACCCTGTGTGCCTCAGTTTCCTAAGTTATATAACACGGGACAATTGTAGCCCAATAGTCTGTTTGGAGAAGTAAATGAGTTACTCTCTTTGAAGTGTGTGGAACAGTGCCTGGCATGTAGTAAGTGCTAAATAAATGTTAGCTGTTGTTATTTTAAACTTGGAGTGTGGCATTCTGTGTGATATTCACCCATACTGTAACACTTATACATTTTTTCCAGATATTATTCCTAAAAATGTTAAGGCTATAAAGCAATAGGTCAAAGTAATAAATTTCCTAGTAAAAACTTAAATATAAATTAATGAGCAGACCTAAGGCTGCCACGTTTTGAGGTCTGATATACACTCATGAAGCCAGCTTGCGAATGAGCCCCATCCCTGGTTATCAGAGAAAATTCAATTCTAAAATGAAATCATTTTATTTTTTCCCTACCACAGAGTTTAACAATAGATAGAAAGTCATTTTTCTGCATTTTTCATCCACTTTAATTGCAGTCTTCTGGAGTTTTATCTGACTTCCTCCTTGGGTGGATCCTAAGGCTGAGGCTTGGGTCAGGACCCAGCCAAGTTTTCCAGTCTAGTGTTTGCACTAATGAGAATGCTGCTTTGATGGTTAAAAAGAAAATGAATGTGTTTGTCTTTTATTCAGTGGAGACAGGATTTAAGCCCTCAATAGTAAGAAACTGTGTGTACAAAGGCTGAGGATTTGAAAACTTGAGATATATTTGGAACTTGGAGAGAAGTCTTGGTGTGACTGGAACACCTGGAGGAGAAGGCAAGTTCATCCTTCTCAGGAGACTTGTTCTGACACCCCTGAGTCCATAACTGTGAGCCCCTAAACCAGGAGCTCCAATGACTCCTGAGAGGAATCAGGTGGGGTGGGAGAGCTGCTCAATCAAAGGAAGCCCCAAGCGACCTGGTGTAAGGCGCTCAAAGACCCCTTGAGTGAGTCCTCGCCAGCCCCCTTGAGGAGAAGGCGGGCATCAATTTTGCCAGCGGTGTTGGGACAGAGGCTCTTGAGGGGAAGGATATATTTTGCTCTGTGTGCAAATACTTGACCCACAGCTCTTTGCCTTCTAGGTGCAGTGAATACATACCAAGATGTTCAGCCCCCAGACCTGGCTGGCTTTATACCCAAAGCTATTAAGAATCCTTGCTGTTCTGGAAAATACTCTGTGATCTGAACAGTGATGCTTGAAACTGTACAACTGCAGGAGCATTTATTGATTTCTGTGATTGAAAGTGTTCTGATACAAAACTTAAAGCTAATCCCAGGGCCCCCAACCACCACCCAACTAGCAAAAAGTTGTTGGTTTAGTGGAACATGCACTGGCTTTGGAATCAAACTGACCTGGGTTTGAAACCCATTCGAGCCACCGATTGGTTCTTTTCCCAGTTCTTAACCTCCCTGGGAGGTTTGTAAAATGAGACTGTCTTCTTCTAGAGGTATTTTTGCTGAAGATTAGATGTTTTTATGTAGCACAAAGAGCACCTAGCAGAATGCCTTACTATGAGCCCGGGCCATAGTAACCACTCAATAAATATCATAATAAACTAGAATCTTGAGATCAGGTGAAGCATTTCATGCCACGCACATTTCATAAGCTCACTAACATTGTCAAGAACATTATACACTAGGGATCCATAACTTTTCTGTGGAACCACTGGAAAAAACATTCTTCTGATTTGTTTTTCAGACTGGCACAGAGCCCTTGGTCCGTAACCACTGCTTTGCCTTAATAATCTCCCTGGAAAGTCCTCAGTGATTAAAGCAAAGATCCTGAGGATAATGGTGTTCCGTTGACATTTTAAGTTGCATATTGGGAAAAAGAGAAAATAACTGCACAATTCTGGGTTCACCCCTGACTGCCGTCTGCCCACCCCACTCCCACCCTTCCCCAATGCTTTTATTGAGAAACTTTGTTCTTTGTCTTCTTGTTTCCCATCATTTCTGGTTTTCACCACTTTGTTGTTAACGTGAACATCTGAACAATTATTTGTAAGTTAATGATCCCCAGAACACTGGTAGGTAGTAATTAAATATTGCTAACTGTAGGGTTGTGTGACACCTTCTGTGCCTGGTGAAAAGATTTGGGAACAATACTACTCCAGACATCTCATACCTGTCTCTGTCCCCCTAGATTTTGCTAACTTCGTCCTGGGTTAGCAATTTCAGGGCACCCTAGAGTTCTTTTAGTAAGCATTGGTTTGCCTGAGGAAAAAGCTGGCCATGATCTGGAATGTTTCTGTTAAAGGTATTTGCTATGCAGTTCAAGCACACCTTTATCTGTTGTGAGGCTCAGGTAGCTATATATCTGTCAGAAATCATTTTATCCACCAAGCCAGCTCCAAACTGCTGTTCTGTTTCCTGAAAAATTCTGCAAAGATATGTTTATGACATCCCACCCTCATTGGATATTTTATGTCTATGCTTTACAAAATATATTCATGCAGTTGTAGAACTCACATAGAGTTTGGACTAGACCTGAGTTTAAATCCTAGGTCCGCCCTAAGTAGTTACATGAATTTGAGCACATTATCTAATATATCTGAGCCTTAATGTTTTTTGTTTTGAGTTTCAAATTGGTGTGCTAATGCATGTTTGAACTATTAAATTAGTAAATATAAGACAGCTAACATGGGACATTAAATATGAACTCCTTATCTTCTTTTCCTTAATTCTTCCCTTCATTGATTCATCCTAGTTTTGCAACACACATTCACAAGTCAACATTAAACAAAATATCTCAGAGAACCAAGTACTCTTCTGAAGGCCATTTTCTTCCTGGCAAGGGGCAAACGAATCTATAACGTATTTTGTATTGGAAGGCAGGTCATTTGTTTCCCATTGTGTCTGGTTTCCACCACTTTGCAATCCCAATCTTAGCACAAATGAATGCAATGGCGAATAGACTCAGAAAGGATTCCAGCCATAGGAATGACAATGCAGTTTGAAAGCTGGAGCTTGAGCCTAACACATGCAGCCTAGAGGTCGGTGAGCGCCTCATGCCAAAGCTGCCTTCACTGGACTTGGAAATAATCGTAGGTTATTTCCTGCAGAACATGACTGCAGAATCCAGGGTTAACACTAACTGATGATTGTGACTCTAGGCCATCTGAGGGGTACAGTCCCCTTCTGCATTCAAGTCTGGTTGAAAATAGGGTGGCACCTTGTTATTTCAGTGTCCAAGATACTCATCTATCAGAATTCACAGGCACATGCAAATTTACTGAAATTTATTTACTGAAGGGGTAGAATAATTTCAGAGGAATATTGTAATACAGGAGAAACAAAGATTATAGGTCTAGACAACTCAATTTTTTCTCTCATCTCAAATATAAGACTCATTAAGCCTAAGGTCTGAGTAAGGAGGTGGCTATGGCCATTTCTGGGGGTTTTGTACACCCCAAACAGGATCTTCTGCCTTGAGATTCATATTCAGAATCCACATGCCCCCTTTTCAAATCTTTCACTCTGACAACTCTCGTTCCCTGGGGAAATTACCATCTCTTCTATCACACAGTCTGGCCCCTTTCTGAATACCCTGGGCTTTAGCTAAGAGGGCATTACTTCTTGCTGTTCCCCGAAGTGGGAGCAAGACAGAAAAGAAGGATGGACCTCAGTCCCATGAGCAAGGATACAAGTTCAAGTTTCTTTTGAAACTTTCCAACAGTGACATGCTGGTTTCTTTACTAGTTGAGCTATTAAATATTTTCTCAAATGTAGACATGTTTTATTCTTGAAAACAAGGCCATCTAACCATGCTGATGAGAGAATATTTCTTTTCTTACCAAAACACAGGTCTTGTTGCTTGAAACAAGTCTTTATTTTTAACCTAGAGATGTGTTTGTCTGTCCTTGCTGACCTTGAGTCATATAGTAATGTATTCATTTAATGGATATTCTCCCTGTTAATCAACTTAGGGAACCAGTTTCCATGAAATTATTGGATAAGAAATTGTCCCACTGTGATATTTGTTCCTACCACACCCTGAATTTTCAGTACAATATTAACATTTGTATTTGATACATAACCTCCTAAACAAAAAAATTGATTAGTTCCATGGGATCGGTGTAGATCAGAAAGGGTTGTAGATTTGCAGGTCAGAGATGATTAGGACATGACTTAAAGCCCAAGCAATTTAATTATATCACTGTACTATTCAAGAAAAATCAGCAAGTTAATTTTGGCTAATGATTTAAAGGAGCTGTATTCTTATTCTCTGGAGTATAAGATTTTGTAGCACAGTTCACTGAGCAGATCTTTATGGTGGAATCTCAGTATAGCTCTAAGGGTAGAGGAATAAGATTAAGAGGTACAGAACTACATTATGATACTGGCCGGTGCCAATGAAGTGTTTACCAATACTTTAAAGAGATGGGATTGATAGTTAAGATGAGACTACTCTCATTATATTGATAACTTTATGACTTTTTTTTTCATAAACTCACATACATTTAAGCACCAAGTAACTATTGGGAAGGGCAGTGTAGCGTTGTAGATAGGCACCTGAATTTGAGGTTGGCCAGACATTGGTGCAGATCCCCTCTTGGCATTTACTAGTTACACTGGATAATGCATTCATTGAGCCTTGTTTTTTTACATCAATTATGGAGATAATAGCATCAATTACTTTAATAAAATATAATGTATGCAAAGTACTCAGCACAATGACTATCATACTATATCCACAAAAAATGGCAGACATACCTATTTTTAGTAAGTCATGTATTTTACATATATTTCATTCAATAGGGTATGTTTAGTCATTCGCAAGAGTATATTTAATGTCTTGAATTTAGAAAACCAAAAAGCTTTAAAGTTGTCCTCAAGGAGAGATCCCTGAGCCAAGTGGATACTACTGACCATTGAATCTCAGATCGTGATGCCTGGAGTGGGAAGACTGAGTGATGAGTCTCTTTCTGAGAACTGAGATTTAATACTTATTGCCTACTTTGGGTTACACTTTATCTAAAAACAATCTATAAAATTCTATGGGAAGTTGTACAGAGGTCAGCAATGTGAGGAGACAATTCTCTGTTGGGGCTCTTACGTTTCTGTGTGTCTTGTGCACAGAGGCACTGATTGCCTTTATTCTATACTCTCTTTTCAAAGATGTTTGTATAGTGAATAGCCTTGGCATATACAGTATCTCTGTCCTGAGTGAAGGACATATTTCCTTATAGTTCAGTATAATAAAGAAGATGCTCCCTCCAGAGCATATCTGGAAGGCAGGCATGCCTACTGCCCATTATAAAAGATGTGGGCTCCCTAAGTTCAGGGTTCCTCTGAGAACAGAGCCCACTGGGCCCTTATGTGTCACTTCTGTGACACTTGGGGACAAGGGGAACTGTTGCTGCTTGATGTGTGCTATGAATAATAGTGGCTCTAATTCAGGAGTCTTCTGTCTTGTGCCAGCATCCATGAAACTGGGGCAGGCTAATATGTTAGCTTTTTAAAAAAGATTTTATTTATTTATTTATTTTGGGGGTGGTTGAGGGGGGGAGAAAGAGAGGAAGAGAAACATCAATGTGTGAGAGATACATCAATTGGTTGACTCTTGCATATCCCCAACTGGGGACCTGGCCTGCAACCCAGGCATGTTCCCTGACTGGGAATTGAACCAACAACCTTTCAGTTCACAGGCCAGCACTCAGTCCACTGAGCCACATCAATCCAGGCTGTTAGCTTTTAATTAGAGCAAAATCTAAGACCTTTTACAGTGTTTGACTAATAAAAGTGAAGCAACTCCTTTCCCAAGGTGAACACCTAGGTATTTTATTCTTTATACAAAGTACTTTTAGATAGACTATTTCATAATGTATTTTTCAATATAAAAATGTCTTTCAACATCAGTTTCCAACAATGGGACTAATGCATGAGATGCATTAAAATAATAGGAGACTCACTGGGCAGGACTCTTTCATTGTCTAAGTCAGGTCTCTCTCTCTCTATTATTATCCAAGAAAAACTATTCAAGTATGCAGCCACCTTTATAGGCCACTAGGCTTCAGCTATTTCATATGAAAACTGATGACCTGAAAGAATGTATTGAACTTCCAAATGCATGTTTTTTATTATCATCATAGATAATATATTGGGAGAATGCGGCAAAACATGATCAATCCCAAGAAACATTTCACTAATGAGAAAGGAGAAGGATCTGTGGCTTGATCTCAAGATCAACAAAGGTGCTTGAAATATGGGAGCTGGTAATAATGTTGCAGAGGGAAAAAATCCTGAAGAAATATGAGTGGGAGCAGGGCATAGTTATAAATTTATGATTTAATAATAAAATGATCTTTGGTAATGTAGACTGCCAGAAAATTAGCTTGCACCCTGCTCTGTGTCTAACTTCTGGCAGTTTTGTGCCATGCTGTGTCGAACAATTAGACCTGTTTTTCTCTGAGCACACAAATATATGTCCACCACAAATCGTCACATTGCATGGAAGTCAGTACTTGTAAATGTTGCCTGTTGCCAACATTTCCATTTCATTATACATGTTTGTTTGTCTATTTTGCATAGTGTGGACAGCCTAAAGCTTCTGTGACTTTCCAAAGTAACTACTGAGGTAGAAATGTAAAAAGCCATACAACTTGATAATGAGAAATGAAGATTACCGTGGAGGTGAAACATGAGTGTGAAGTTTCCTAAGAGGATTATTTGCCCTGAAAATGGAAAATTATTTGCTTGGGGTCAACTTCAGCTTTACTTGACTTTTTAATATGGCTCTATTTTACAGTGTTATCAGTTAGAATTATGCTGAAGTGTTTTCCTCAGGTGAAATTAATCTTCAGATTAATTTGAAGGTTAATTTTACTTCATGTCCTTCAAGGATCCTCACCTCCATAGCAAAGATTGCCTGAGTTAGAGACAAATAAAGGATTTTAATTAGGGCTCTTGGGAAACTGAAAAGCAATTGTCGGAAACTATTACTCAACTTCATGAGCTCATTAATGGGCATCTCTCTGCCTGCATGATGGGGAAACAGCAGCAAGTTCATTTTGGCCAAGCAGGCCTGGACCTGAGAGACTTCACATTTGATAACAGAACGTTACTTATTATTCAGTTAGGAGTAATTTAGTTCAAGCAACAAACAGACTCCAGGAAACTTCAAGGGAAGAAAAAGGAATTTATTTCACTTCTGGGCATATATCCAGAGAAGTCTAAAATACTAATATTTGAAAAAATATATGCACCTCTATGTTCATTGCAGTGTTATTTACAACAGCTAAGATGTGGAAGTAACCCAAGTGCCCATCAATGAGTGGGTAAAAAAGTTGTGATACATATCTATAATGGAATATTACTTGGCCATAAAAAAGAATGAAATCTTACCTTTTGCAACAACATGGACAGACCTAGAGAGTATTATGCTAAGTAAAATAAATCAGATAGAGGAAGACAAATACCATATGATTTCACTTACATGTGCAAACTAAAAGACAAAATAAATGAAAAAACAACAGAATTATAGACTCATGGATACAGAGAACAAACTGATGGGTGCCAGATGGGAGTGGGGTTTGGGGCTGGGTGAAAAAGGTGAAGGATTAAGAAGTACAAATTTGTAGTTACAAAATAGTCACAGGGATATTAAAGTACAGCATAAGGAATATAGTCAATAATATTGTAATAAGTATGATGCCAGGTGGGTACTTGAAATTTCAGGGGGATCACTTTGTAAATTGTCTAACCATTATGTTGTACACCTGAAACTAATATAAAATAATATTAAATGTCAACTGTAATTGAAAAAAAATTAAAAAATATGAAAATAATAAAAAAGGAATTTATTGAAGGCTATGGAACTGTGGTAGTAAAGAAAAAAGTCCAAGACTAAGATTAGTTCTTGAAAAGGAAAGCAGCAAGGAACCATAAATTAGCAGCAGATCATATAGACAATTTCTTCAAGGTCAGAATTTCAAGATGTCAAGATGAAAGAACTCTAGCCATTTTGAATTATTGTAAAACTTTGCTCAAGATTCAGATTTCAGGGAGAGAGAGAACCTGGTTGGTTTTGTTTGGCTCAATCATATACGTTTTGGCCAAGAGGAGAAAACAATTTAATTGGGAACCCCACAAGGCCACATCCAATGGAAGGCTCATCCCTCCCAAGAAGTATTGGGAAGATTCTACCAGATGTATGAGAAAGGGATTCTGGGCGGCCAACAACAGCAGATATTCTTTACATCTCGGAAAATATTAACCATGGTGCCTGGCATTACAGAACATCTGAAGGCTCTGACATTTTCCTTTCAGGAGATCAGGGGAAAGTGTCAGAGTCCTCAAGACTTGAGGTGCTAGGACCTTGTAAGGACCACAGGCTGTAACTACACAATGAGCTAATGATCAGGTCCAAAGCATTGAATCTTCTATTTCTTCTTTCTGTCAGATTACTGCATGCTTAAGGAATAGAAAAGCAAATGGACTTAAGTCCCTTTAGCAGCATGCCATTTTGAAAGCAGATCACATTTTCATGTGATGGAAAGGTTCATACTCATAGGTGTGGCATTTGGAAAGTTCTTTGTAAAATTTTAATGTGGGGTGTTTTTATTATTATTATTTATTTTTAAAGTATATTTTATTGATTATGCAGTTGTTCCACTTTTTTTCCTCCCCTTTATTCCTTTCCATGAGCATTTTCCCCCTTAGTTCATGTCCATGGATCATATATTTAAGTACTTTGACTTCTCCATTTCCTATACTATTCTTAACCTCCTCCTGTCTATTTTATACCTACCATTTAAAAGGGTGAATGACAAATTTATTTAAGCGGGACATGGGTACATGAATGTTTTTGTTGGGACCGTAGCTCATGAATTTCCAAAGCAGTGGTATTTGCTTGGTGAAGCTGATTCCCTTTCCCCTATGTTCATATGTGACATACAGTGGAGACATTGGCACTGTCACTTGCCTCCTGAGATGCGGAAGCCAAGAGGATGTACTATGAACAGTCCAGCTAACCGAAGAGCATTAAAAAACTAGAGCAGCTTGATGGCTGCATTTCTAGAAGAGCAGGATTTGGGGAAATACATCGGATGACAAATAAAAATCGTGCTATCTCTATCCTTGGTTATCAACCTAGGGCAAGTCTGTTATACATGTAATTCGTACTGCTCTCAAAAAGAACTTGACATTCAGATGAGATATTAGTGGACAGAAGAAAATATTTCACTCACTGAGTACACGCTGAGTGCTAGGCATTTCTCTAAGGCTGCACGGTAGCCATTGGTTGCATGTAGCTATTAAGCACTTGCAAAGGGGAAGTATGACTAAGGAATTAGCTTGATAATTTTGTTTCATTTTAATTATTTTACATTTTAAAACATTGACACTTAATTCAGGTTTTGAGAACTTTTGAAATGACTTGGGTATGTAAAGCTATTTTTTCAAATGTAAATTTTAAGAACTGTGAATATAGATCAAGCATTTTCTATGAGAACTTAATGTCTGAATTGAGATACATTGTGAGTGCCAAATATATATTGGCTTTTGAAGCCTTAATATGAATGAATGTAAAATACCTCATTGACATAAGTTTTCTACTGCTTAGGTATCAAAATGATCGTTTGAATGTATTGGGTTAAATAAAATGTTATTGTAATGAACAGTTTCTTTTTTTTTAATGTGGCTATTAGAAAGTTTAAAACTATGTAGGTGGCTTCATTATATTTCTACTGGACAGTGAGGCTCCAGGGGCTCTTACAGGCACTGTTTCAGAGCCATTAGAATAACCCAGTGAGGTAGGCACTCCTCTTCCCGTTTTCAGAGGGAAGGCAATTGAATGAGGCTTAGAGCGTTATTTGAATCGCCCAGGGTTGCAGAACTTGTGAGGCAGAGCGAGGCCTCCCATCCAGGTTTGTAGGGCTCCCATCTACCTGCTTCCACTCCGTCAATCTGTTCCCTGTTATTTCTTCCAGGGAAGCCAGGGACAGCTCGCAAGCCTTCTCTCTTGATTCTTCATAGGAAATAAAGCATTGATAACCCTATTTATGACCAAGAGGCAAATTGAAACAAAAATTCTACCTTCTCTTCAAACAGCAACAGAAAGAATATTTGAGTTCTTGCAAAAGGAATGAGCAAAGCCCATCTGCACGATAAAAGGGAGTTTTACATAGTAAGCCTAAAACATATTTAAAAAATCGAGTGAAATTTGCTTAGCCTAAGGGCCCAGATTATTTAGTTTAATATTTTGGTTTGGTTTCCTCTAGAGGATTTGAAATTCTGGACCATCCTGAGATCTAACATTCTCTCTCTCTCTCTGTGTACACACACACACACACACACACACACACACACACACACACACACA
>VMDR010004717.1:0-57332 GCA_007922815.1 Macrotus californicus
CCCCCCCCCCCCCGCCCTGCACCACCACCACAAGAGAGGAGGGGGCTGGAACCAAAGGGCCTCACCCTCTAAGCGCAGGGCCAGCGTCACGCTCTCGTCCTCGATGCCGTTGATGAGCTCACAGCGATACCGGCCCTCGTCCTCCAGGCGCACGCCCGCGATGACCAGGGAGGCGTCTAGCTGATGACCCCTCCTCATCCTGGCTCGACCCCCCAGGGCCCCGTAGCCCCGCGCATGCAGTCCGTTCGTGATAAGGATCAGCGTTTCCCGGAGCTCCCCTGGCTCCACTTTGCTCCAGCGTACCTTGTAGCTGGGAGGCGGGGTGCCCAGGATGCAGGGCAGCGTGGTTGTGGCGCCACGACGAGAGTGAATGACCTCGTGGATGGGGGGCAGGAGGTAGTGGGGGCCCCCGTAGGATGCTGAGCAGAGGGGGCCACAGTGGCAGGAACCCCTGGACCCCCACTGCTCCAAGTGCCCGTCCAGACTCTGTTCCCCAGGCTGCCCCATCCTTTACTCCATTGCCCACTCAGCAATGACTCTCACTCCCTGGGTACCTCCAACAGCTGCCTTTCCCACACGTGGAGCCTTTCCCCCACTGTTCCTCAGATTCTGCGCAGGACTGAGGTCTTACCTGGGTCCCCCAGGGCTTTGTGGAAGATGGCGAAGGCCCAAGGAAGAAGGAAGTGACAAAATGTGGGGAGATTGAGCCAGCCTTGCATGATGGGGAGTCGGCCCTGCTGGATCTAAGGGCAAAAAGGGTGGGCCATTCTTTAGGACTGAGGGAACTGGGGCAGGGCAGGGAAAGCAGAGTTGGAGAGGAACTTCCATCAAGGATTCCTCAGAGAGAACTGTCCACCTGGAAGCCATTGGGGCAGAAAAGGGGGCTTATGTTGGTGGCAAAAGGAAGGTGATGGGGGAGGAGGGTCAGTAGCAACCACACCCCCACTGCAGCCCATCGCTCTTTCCCTCTCCCATCTCTTCAGTCAGCAGGTTGTCTACCTATCACCTTCTCAAGTGCCAGTTCCCAAGTCTTGCCATCTGGATTGCCAACTCCAGTCTCTGCCCTCTCCCAACACCCACTCCCATATGAAGCCAGAGTAAATATGATCTGGTCACTCTCCTTAAAACAGTTGGCACCCTCTTGCCCTGCGGGTAAAGCCCAGCCGCCTAACCATCGCCTTAAGCCTCTGCAATCCAGTCTCTCTGCACCACCTGTGCCCTCTTCACTACACTCCACACATGTTGGCCTTCCAGCTCCAAAACAGCCCAGCTTCACTCTCACCTCACAGGCATCAGTTTGAGCCTCACCTCCTCTGGGAAGCCTTTGCTCTTCTCCCCAGTTTACCACACTGATGCACTGTGATCCACTTGTCTGGTTCCCTACTGCACTGGACTGGGAACTTTTTTTTCCTTAGAAGTCCTTTTATTAGCAGCTAAATCAACAATGTGAATTTGAAAGTAATACATAAACATATGTAGTTAAAGTTTCCAGCCATTATAAAGTATAACATTATAGTTATAAAAAAGATTTCAGCTCTGGATAATGTGGCTCAGTGAATTGAGAGATGGCCTCCAAACCAAAAGGTCTTGGGTTCGATTCCCAGTCAGGGCACACACCTGGGTTGCAGGCCAGGTCCCCAGTTGGGAGCATGTGAGAGGCAACCACACACTGATGTTTCTCTCCCTCTATTCCCCCCTTCCTTTTCTCTAAAAATAAATAAAAATAAAAAATTTCAAATGCAATTGCCTATTTCAGTAGTTATTTTCCCCTTCTTTATTGCATCTATTCTTCACTACTTTGGCCATTTTTTAAAACTGAAGATCGCTTAACCTAGTTTTATTCACTTTAAGAATCTCCCCTTTCTACCTACATGACTTTGAACAAGCTATGTAAACTTTCTCTGCCTCAATGTCCTCATCAGTAAAATATGGACAGTAGTACACACTTCCCTTACTGAGGAGTTGTGAGGATTTGATTTAAATAATATATGGAAACTATTTAAAATAGTGCTTGATGTGTAGTATGTGTTATGTATACGTGAGCTCATTTCTGCAGCTCCCAGCATAGTTTCTGGCAGACAGTAGGCACTAAATGAATGTGTGTGTGTGTGTGAATGAATGAGCTCATATTAAGGACTTCTGGGAAGGAGAGCTGGGACATGGGGAGAGGGAAAAATACTGAGGAAGGGTCAGAAAGCTAAGGAGCTGAACTCTACCTTCCTGCAAATGAAGGCCAAAGACAACATTACAGAAGGAGAAATGGGGGTTAGGCACACAAAGGACTTCCCAATGGCTAAAAGGGAAGTATCTGGGACAGGGACATGAGTGAGGGCACTTCTCCTGTACGGGAGGGAGAACCTGGTAATCAGAGTGATAGAGGGACCGAGACTTACTGAGGGACCACCAGTAATAGCATTACCCAGTTTAATGCGCCTGAAGCGGCCCTAAGCGCGTCCCATGCATACTTTTATATTCACTGCTCTCAGCAACTCTATGAGGTAGGAACAATTATGAATCCCATTTTATATGCTCAAACAATGGTGCATACATTTTAGTAAACTTGAATGAGATCAAACAGCTTGTAAGAGGAGGAGTTTTCTCGGTTTGAATCCAGATCTGACTGAGGCTTAAGCTCCTAACCACTGATGCGTATTTTTGTGTTTTAGAGCAAGTGCACACACAGCTTCTTCATACCCCTATAAAGAATGAGAGAGGCCAACACCTCCAGTGCCTACCTGCTAGAAGATGGTCTCTTCACAGAGATGGAGGGAGCAATGATTGGCAGCTTTTTGTCCTGCTGGAGGAAGAGGTTCCTGGTGAAGGAGTTGTCTGGGCCACTGGGAGGCCCAGACACCTTTCCGCCCTGGACTTTGGCACCTGGTCAGTGCAATCACTCCTTGTGCATCTTCAAGGAAACACTTCTGCCGTGAGCGCACAGAAAAAGCCAGGGTGCTAAGAATTCGACTACCCATTATTCCACTAAAGCTAGGCTAAGTGACTCGTATCCAGCCTTGTGACCAGGCACTCTGTCTGCACTGCTCACTGTCCCGGGCCCAGGGGAAGATGCTGGGCTTGGGGAATTGGCTGGGGACCCACTAAGGGGTATGGAGTAAAGGAAGCAACCAGGGATGATCACCTGGAAGAGTGCAGACAGCGAAGTGCCTCATTTCATCTTTGACCAGAGAAGAGTTGATTGATTGGTAGGTATGAGGATGTTGGACCAATGGGCATGGGGGTGAGTCTCAAAGACCCATAGCTGTCAAGCTCCAGATGCCTCCATTTTTCTATATGGGCCTCATCTGTAGGCTGAGCTGCTGGGCCAACAATCTTGCTTTTAGGGCTCTGACTCCTTAGCAGGCCAGAACTTAGAAAACCCAGAAGAGCAGCGTGGGAATGGAGCACCTCTCCCCTCCTTCTTTCCCAACAAAGTCCTCACCTCTGCCCTCCAGTGCCTGGATGCGCATTGCCTCCGGGAAGAGGCTCTCAAGGTGGGAACCAGACTCTCAGGTCCTCCAGCTGCTTCAAGAAACCTGACCTCTTCTGTCCAGTCCCCCGTCTGTCCATCTGTCTGTCCTTTCCGTCTCTGTCCCCACCCCATTCTCAGAAGCACAATTTCCTATTGTCCTAATCTTTCCCCCATTGTTGAACAACAGGGCCCCTTTCTTTATCCCGTGGGTAATGGCAACAAAATGTCAACAGCTGGGGATGTGGGGTGCAGGACTGGCTGGCACACATCACCGGAAAAAGGGCCTGGGTGGGGGTGGGCTTAGCACAGGAACTGACATCCCCAGTGAGAACAGAACAGGATGAGGGGGAGAGAATGGTCCGTGAGAAGGTTGAAATGGGATCCCCCTCAATACTGTGAGCTTCAAAGCTTTAGAGAGGTTTTGTGTGAGGCTGGGCTCTATAGAGGGCAGAGCGAGTGGGTAGAACGGTAATGGGGGAGATAGAAATTAGACAGCAAGAAGGATTTGTCCCTAGGAGGGGATATGGAATTTCTGAGGATGGAAGGATTATGGGAAGCTCTCCAAGAGAGGTTATATTATTTTTTCCTAGTTCTCCACCTCTCCCTTCAGCACAGGTGGATAATAAAAGTTCTCAAGAGAAGGGAGATTCTTAACTTCCCTGGGTAGAAATTCACTTCTCTAAAGTCCCTCTTGTCGGGAAGTTCTTTCTGAAATCTAAACTCCTTTTGGAGTTCAAGTTCATTTTAAAAAGCTTTCTATTGAGGAATAAATTACAGCCGATAAAATAAGCAGCTCAATAAATTTTGATATGTGCACACACTATGTAACCTCTCCCTTCAAGATGTAGAACCTTTTTGCCCTGGCTGGTGTGGCTCAGTGAATTGAGTGCCAGACTGCAAACCAGAGGGTCGCTGGTTCCATTTCCAGTCAGGCACATGCCTGGGTTGCAGGCCAGGTCCCCAGTTGTGGGTGTGTGAGAGGCAACCACACATTGATGTTTCTCTCCCTCTCTCCCTCTCTTCTCCTCTCTCTAAAAATAAATAAAATATTTTTTTAAAAAAAGAAAGAAAATACATGACATTTAAAAAAAGAGATAGAAGCTTTCCAACACCCAGAATAAACAAACACATTTCCTTTTTGTTTGCTATCAATGCAGGGGGAGGACTCCGTCCATAACTATTCATTTAGAAACGTTCTGAGCAACCATACACCAGTAGTTTTGCATTTTTAGAATCATACACGTTCAGAACTGGAGGGGACTTCAGGATATTTAGCCTTCTCAGTTACCAGACAAAGAGGAGATGAAAGAGACGGGGACTTGCCCAAGACCATGCAGAAGGCAGCTGTTGAGTCAAATCTGGAACTTGCTGCCTTTTTCGGTGATTCATCTTCTGCTCCCCCCCACCAACTCTTCAAGTGGGACAAGCTGCAGGGTTTTCACTGGGACCAGATCTAGTAACTGGAGCTCACCCCATCATACTCTTTAGGAATTTGACTGTCTTTTCTCTGCCTGCTCCATCCCTGTTTCTAAGCCCTTCCCTTCTCCCAGAGAAAATGACAAACAGAGAAGACAAATAACCCCCTGTCTCCTGGGCCAGGACACCCTGATCCAGCGCATCTAATTGGCTTCCTCCCAACTCAAACAAACAGCCTCCCACAGAGAGGGGGAGAATATAAAGGCTCCACAGCCAGTCATTGCCATCACTGGTCACCACCACTGTGCCCCAGCTCATGCCTCGCCCACTGCTCCTTTCTTTTCAGATCACTTCTGAACTGTGGTTTGTAAATCCATAAACAGTTGAGTTTGGCATGGAGGAAAACCTAGAACTATTTGATAGATGCAAAAAAAAAAAACCCCAAACAATAACAATAACAGCAGCAACAAATACCTTTGAGAATAGAATGAGAAAGGAACAGACCAGGAACAAACATAGTGAATAGACAAGCTGATTGTAGTTTGCTCAAGGTCACTTTCATTCTCAGTTTTTCCCCAAGACATCGCAAAATAGGAATCGAATAAGACTGCTCAGGCTTGAGTTGGCACCTTTCACCAAAATGGCATCTTTTAAAGAGAGGCTTTTGCCCCTCCTGCTACCTACTGACCAGGGTGAGGTGGAATCATCTTGAACAAGCATGGAATCCTGATACCTCTTTCCCTAACATCTCAGGCTCAGCTTACACCCTCCAGGTTTGGCTGACTAATTTTCTTGACCCCCGGTGATGGTATGATCCCAGTTTACTACTGAGATTGTCACATAAAAGACTGGAAGAGTTGGCAAAGTGGCACTTCAGGAGGAAGAGCAGAGAGGGACTGGGTGTGACTTTATACACACATCGCTGCCTCCACCTCCTCCCTGTGTCCCTGCAGCAGAGTTCTCTGGGGGTGCTGCAGGGCAGCTTCATGCTGCTCTGCTGACTCTTGCCTTTCTCCTCTTCCCTGGGATCCCCCAAGCCACACTCTTCCTTCAGGCCCAGGCTCAGGCATCTGTGGAGCTGGGTCCTGGCTGTGCTGCAGGACAATGGAGGGGGTGAACCCAGGGAATCAACCTTTAGGAAAGACACGCTTTTGACTCAGGAGGCCTCCCTGTACCCTGAACAGCCTTTGTCCTGTGGATAGATCCAAGGGTGAGAAAGAAGTGGGAGGTGAGGTCCAGGTCCTTTGGGAGGCTGCCTACCTGAGGCATGGGGCCTGAGGCCACATGGGCTATGGGAGGAACACTGGACCATGAATCAGGCATCCTGTTCCAGCCAGATGCTAACTTCATGTGAGACTCAGTACCAAACTCTGGGAGCTTCAGGCTCTCTAATGATCAAACAGGCACCACAGCTGCCCAACAGGACTGGCTGGTGTGAGTGTTATGGAATGCATCCTACCAGGTGAAAAGCACACACAGAATTATGTTCATTGTTCTATGGTTGGTTTAAATTGAAACAAGGCTAGAGTGGGGGAGGATAAGGTGGGAAAGAGATGAGACCCGTTGGACCCACTCATCCTTGCACTAGCCACACCCTCTAAGAACAGGGGGGCCCTTCTATACAGTGAGGGCAACCAGTAGGGTGTCACTCAGAGTCTGAGGCAACAGTAGAGGAGAAGAGGGGATAAGGAAGGAAGAGGGGAGGAAGGGGAGGAAGGAGAGGAAAAAGTGATAGAGGGCCAGAGACCTCTCCCTCTTATTCTCTGTACTTGCGTCTCTAGAGGATGTCACCACCAGGCCTCAGATGCTATGTGGCACCTGCTCATCACTCCAGCCCCTTTATTTGGGGCTCTCAAGAAGTGGACCTCACATCAGAACTGATCAGAACCTCGAAACTGGACAAGAGGATATGCAGAGGGATGGAGCTGGCTGCTGTTTGGTCAGCTTCTTCCAGACTCTGCAAGTTCCTGAAGGAATGGACTAGGGGCATCATGTTGTCGTCTCAACCTGGCAGGCATTCGGGTTCAACAGCCATCTCTATTCTGAGGGTGTGGTGGAGGTGAGCCTCAGGCTAGTGCGTCCCAGAAGTCCTTTACTGAAGGGCCTCTGTGTGCACTGTAAGGGACAGAATTAAAATGACTTTATGTGGTTCCTGACTTTATCACGTGTTTGGTCTAGTGGGGTAATACCTGTTCTGTCTACCTCAGAGATAGAGGAGGGTAGAGTGGACAGACAGAAGCTATTTTCATCATTACTAAAATTTAACAGTTATATATATATTTTTAATTTTCTTTTTATTTATTGATTTTACAGAAAGAGAGAGGAAGGGAGAGAGACAAAGACAGAAACATCGATTTGTTGTTCCACTTATTTACACATTCATTGGTTGATTCTTGTATGCGTCCTCTTTGGGGATCAAACCTGCAACCTTGGCATATTGGGACGATGCTCTAACCAACTGAGCTACCCGGCCAGGACTAACAATTATATTTTACTTATTAATAACTATGTCACCTATCACTTTGTTTGTACAGTCAATTCACTGCTATATTCAAGTAGATCATTTAAACTGTATTTTTGTTAAACTACACCTGCAAATACCTGGAGACCCTGCCTCTGCATTTCATCAGTCCTTTCCATTTTCCCAGGCCTTGCGGCTTGCTGTCTCTGATCCCTGCTTCTGTTCTCATTACAGCCGGTACAGGCTGGGTCTGGTTTTAGCTTGTGCAGACTCACCCCCAGTCTCACATTGGTCAAACTTAAACCTAGAAATAAGAAGATTGGTAAGTATTAATCAACTGTTGTCAGACCAGCATTTTGAATAATTTTTAAAAGTACCCCATCTTGCATTCTTTTGCATGGGAGAAATAATATTATCACAGTATAATGATTCCCACTTTATGGACAAGAAAACTGATGTCCTGAGAGGGTTAGTAATTTGTTCAGGTCCTATTGCTACAGAGTAACCCAGGTGGCTTATCTCCAAAGTGCGATAGAGGAGTTCTTCCCTTCTGTGAAAGAATGAGCCCTCCAAACTTGGAAAAGGTAAAATGAGGATTGATTGTTTTTTGGTTTTTTGGAAGCGATACTAGAACATTGTCTAAAAAGCTTGCTTGAGCCCTGGCTGGTGTGGCTCAGTGGATTGAGTGCCGGCCTGCAAATCAAAGGGTTGCTGGTTCAATTCCCAGTCAGGGCACATGCCTGGGTTGCAGGTCAGGTCCCTCATGGGGGGGCCCGTGAGAGGCAACCGCACATTGATGTTTCTCTCCCTCTCTTTCTTTCTCTCTCCCTTACCTTCTCTAAAATAAATAAATAAAATCGGTAAAATTAAAAAAAGCTTGCTTGACAGTCACCTGCCTCTCCTGGGGAATGTGACTTTGTTGTCATAGTATATTTGATACATGAACTACAACTGATAAAGGGTGGAGACTTTTATAGTCTGTGCAGTTAGTGGTTAGTGGCTAAGCTACAGAAATCGGTAAAATAAGAGGGTTTATTGCCCAATAGAGAAGTTAACCGCTAAGGTGTTTTGGTTTTATTTTTCTAGAAAGTTGACCAGTCTTTTATTTAAATTAACAATCTTATTTCATCATTTCTTTCTTATTGACTATATAAATCTCTGTTTCTCAAAATGCTCCTCAAAGCAGCTTTTTTTGGTCTTCTTCTTGGTTCCCTCATCAATGAACTAAATAAATCTTTGGCACGAGTTAACAAGTGACTTTAAGGATTGGTGTTTTCCACTTCTCAGCTTCCCTATATTGAAAGCAGCACACTAGCACTCTCTGTGCCCCTCGAGTAGCAGACCCACTGGTGGGACTAGCACAGATTCCCCCTGAGACTGCACTTCCTCGAGGATAGGACACTGCGTCTCTAGCCCACAGTGGGCCAGCAGTGGGCACTGGGAGGGAGTGGCCATTCTCAGCAGGAGCCCTCTGCAGTGCCTCCTTGGAGTTAAGGACACCCTTCACTGGCTGTTGCTCTAGAGGGCCACCATTGTTACAGCAACTGAGTCCCATTAGCCATCAGACTTCACAACATGCCTGCTGTGCTTCCTCTAGGAAGCCTTCCTTAACAAAAGTGAGAAACGATTTAACAGTTTTCTTACCGTACGTATACTAGGCATTCAGAAAATGTTTACTTAATAACTAAAGAAAATTGAGATTTTCTTCTAGTCTTTGCAAGCTTAACCAAAGGGTAATATGGCATAGTGGTTAAGTTCCACAGGTTCTGAAATGTGAGTGTCTGGGGAGAAATCTCAGCCCTGCTGCCTACCAACTGGATAGCGTTAGACAGCTTACCTACATCCTCTTTGCTTTGTTGCTGTCATCTGAAAATAAGGCTAACAACAATGGCAACATCAATCATGAGAACAGTGCCTGACTCATACAACACACTCAATATATCTTGGCCCTTATTGTTGGTGGGGGAAAAGTGTCAAAGAGAATAGAATCAATCAAAAGACGGACACTGACTGATTGATTTTAAGGGATCACCCGATTTTTAAAAGGACATAAAAATCACACACACCTAAAAGTCAATGTCCCCCTCAATTATTTTTACTTACAACACAAGTAATACAGACACATAAAGAAACAGAATTCAGCCCTGGCTGGCATAGCTCAGTGGATTGAGCATGGGCCTGCGAACCAAAGGGTCGCTGGTTCAATTCCCAGTCAGGGCACACGCCTAGGTTGCGGGCCAGGTCCCCAGTGGGGGATGTGCCAGAGGCAACCACACATTGATGTTTCTCTCCTTCTCTTTCTCTCTCCCTTACCCTCTTTCTAAAAATAAATAAATAAAATATATTAAAAAAAAAGAAAGAGAATTCAACTACTACTAAAGGAATAAAATAGAAGATCAAGTCCTCTTTACGGTCTTCCTCATTTCCCCCAGAACAATGAAATCGTTATTAAACTTCTGTGTCTGTCAGAAAGTTTTTAAGAATCTACAGAATGCAAATAAATAAAACACACAACATGCGTACATTTTTGTACTTGGATTGAAACCCTATTACACAAACGGTTCTCTGTCTTGCTTTTTCACCTGGCAATATGAGTGCATAACATCAGGCTCCCTCATTCTTCTTGTCTGCACAGTGTTCCACCGGGTGTCGGCAGCATAATTTATTTAATGAGAGGCCTATTGATTAACATTTAGGTTGCTAGAGGTTGGGACAATTAACTAATCACCTGGGGAAAAAGTCAGTCCATAACTCCTTCCTTAAACTAAGTAAATTTCAGGGAGCTCAAAGATTTAAATGATAAAAATGAAAAGTTGCTCGGATTTCCTGGGTCTCTCCCAAGCATACAGGAGGTATATATGCTATTAAACTTCTGTTTTTTTTAAAGTAAATGCAGAATGAATCATAGAATAGTGATTTTTTAATTGGAAGTCTAATTTTATTGCTTTTTAAAAGTGATTACACAATGCTACACTTAATTGTAAATAATTTAACAAACATAAAAGTATATTTGAAAATAAAAATTCTCCTTAACCTTACCACACGGAGAAAATAACTTTTACCACATTTTTGTCTATCCTTCTAAACTTTCGAGACATTTATATACATTTATATATTATGTGTAAGAATTTTTTGCCGATTTAAATACTGTGCAATACTGCAGATAGCCAGCAGGCGGCAGGGAAAGGCTGCGTTACGGCGCAGACCCGCCCAGCGCAGTGCTGGGCTCGGCTCCCAGCGGGCGTTCCACAGATCACCACCTCGTGTTCCGAAGCAGAGAATGTTCCTAGATGAAAAAGCTGCAGTAGAGACCTGAAGGTCTGGAGGCATCCTTCACACTCTCGCTCTTCGTGTGTTTGGCTAAACTCTGGCTGGGAAGGAAGTAGGCCCAATTTCTCAAAGCATTTTTCTTCTTATCTCTGGTAGCAGTGCCAAGAAAAAGAACGCGGCTGGGATTCCTTGCTCTTTTTAGTTAGAGCACCGTCCTCCTTCCCACCTCTACCCCCACTAGAATTGGTGTCTTTTTAAATGCCTCTTTCAGAAAAATTTCCACAGCATTTTTACTGATGTACCTGGAAATATCTCATTTTAAGTAATAATAATTTTTAAAAAAATAATTTTATTGTTGTTCAATCACAGTTGTCTGCGTTTACTCCCCACCACTCCCCCCCAACCCCAGCCAAACCCTGCTCCCTCCCTTGCTGCCACACCTCCTTGGTTTTGTCCATGTGTCCTTTACAGTTGTTCCTGATAAGTAATAACAGTTTTTTAAAAGCAACCCAAATGGCCCTGGCCAGGTAGCTCAGATGGTTTTGGCATGGTCACTGTGGCTTGGATCCCCGTCAGAGCACAGACAAGAAGCAACCAATGAGTGCATAAATAAGTGGAACAACAAAGCAGTCTTTCTCTCTGTCTCTCTCTCTCTGTAATATCCCAAATGAATGTGTCTGTTCCCTTGAGCCCTGCAGTCCTCCAGGACGACTTTAGAAGTGGCAGCAAGCGTTACAAAGGAAAGAGGGCCCCAGTCATCTTTCCCAGCACAACCAGCATTTACGCTGAGGCCAGACGAAGACACGAGAACTAGAGGGACCAGCGATGCAGGGCTCAGAGACAGGTCTTGACCCCACTGGAGAGAAGGATGCTATCAAGGCAATAGTAGATGGCAATAGGGCTTCAAAGAGAAATAAATGGGTTTGTTCAGCAGAACCCACACTAGATTGCATCAAAGAACTGTGGTTGAGATCATGTCTTCTTTTTCCATTGCCTTTTTCTGTGCTGGTTGACTCCGGTTACTTCCCTACGCGTGGGGATAATTAACTACAGCACGGCATTGTGGTGGGAATCAAATAGGACAGTATTTGTGAAAAGATTTTGAACTGTAAACCACTGTTTTAAATAAAAACTATTGTTTTTAAATAGTAAATCACTGTACACAAGGGATTGTAATATTTTTATTACCGTGAACTCAAACAATTAATAAAGTAGGAAAATTAGAAACTACCTAGGCTAAGGATTAGGAAATAATATCAGTCTAAGAAAAACCCTGCGGCCCTCACCCTGGCTCAGTTGGTTGGGCATTGGCCCTCAAAGAGAAAGGTCACCAGTTCGATTCCAGGTCAGGCCACATGCGTGGGTTATGGGTTTGGTTCCTGGTTGGGGCATGTAAGAAAGGCAACTAATTGATGTTTCTTTCACACATCAATGTTTCCCTCTTTTTCTCCCTCCTTACCCCTCTCTCTAAAGATAAATAAATAAAATCTTTTTAAAAAGAAAGAAAAACCCTGTAAAACACAGGTGAAACTTTTTTCTCAACAGAAAGAAAAATAACATTCTATTACAGTGATTTTCAACCAGTATGCTGCAAGAATTTTAAAAACACGTGATTCCTGATTATTTAAGCAGGGGTACTGACCTCTTTTCCCTTAGATTGTCAAGTAAAAAACAAAGATAAAGCCACCCTGATGGTGTGGTTCAGTGGATTGAGCACTGGCCTGTGAACCCAAGGTTCGCTGATTCAATTCCCGGTCAGGGCACATGCCTGGGTTGTGGGCCAGGTCTCCAGTTGGGAATGTGTGAGAGGCAACCAACTGATGTTTCTCTTGCACAGCTTCTTTTCCCTCTTTCTCCCTCCCTTCCCATATCTCTAAAAATAAACAAAATCTTAAATTAAAAAAAAGACAAAGCCAACACAACAATAGCTATCTGAATGTGAATAAATAAAAATTATACCCATTTTTTGTTAAATCGGCAGAAAATATATTTTTTGGTGTGCTGCAGAACTTCAGTTATTAGTTTATGTGTACCATGAGATGAGAAAGTTTGAAAATTGTTCTTCTATTAGGTAAGCATTGCCAGTATTTGTGATATAGGCTTTTTAAATTACCACATTATGTGCCAGTTGGTGTAGCTCAGTGGATTGAGTGTAAGCCTGTGAACCAAAGGGTCGCTGGTTCAATTCCCAGTCAGGGCACATGCCTGGGTTGTAGGCCAGGTCCCCAGTAGGGGGTTCGAGAGAGGCAACCACATATTGATGTTTCTCTCCCTCTCTATTTCCCTCCCCCTCCTCTCTCTAAAAATAAAATAAATAAAATCTTTAAAAAATAAATTACCACATCATAATTGCAACCACATGCTATTTTCTCTTCCCTCAGTCTCAGATCTCACTAACAGAAAAAAATAACTGAAAAGAGGTGGAGGATGAGAAGTGACATATGAGTTTATGAACCATAGGGATCTGCTGACATAGTATGATTCTTAAGGTGTACAAATTAGTAATTTAGAGACAAGGCTGACAGGTTTATTTCTTCTTGAATACATAGACCAGGTGACCCCAGCAACCCCCATGGTCTTGGTATGCTGGCCTCAAACACAAAGACCAGAGAAATCCCACAGCCCTCTGTGGGCCCAAATTTTCTTCAGCTGCTCCAGGTCTTCACTGAGCATATGTCCAGACCACTGGCCGGGATATAGATGTACTTTGCATCCTTCATGTCCTTCTGTCTGTTCAAGAACAAGTCTAGGTCCTGGCCAGGAGGCTCAGTTGGTTGGAGCGTTGTCCCCTACACCAAAAGGTCGATCCCAGGTCAGGGCATGTGCGGGAGGCAACTGACTGATGTTTCTCTTTCACCTCGATGGTTTCTCTCTCTTTCAAATCAGTAAACATTTCCTCAGGTGAGGAAAGAAGGAAAGGAAGAAAGGAAAGAAAGGAAGAAAGAGGGAGGGAGGGAGGAAGCACAGTCTGGGATCTTGAACTGGCATGGGTTCTGCATAACGGTGAATAGTCACACATTCCACTTCATCCTCAGTGGGCTCTCCTGGGGAGGTCAATGTCTGCTTTCCTCAATACCACACGAGCGTATCTTCACCCCACACCTTAACTGCAGTGATGGCAAAGACCATTTTTTGCCATCCATCAATACTGGTGTTGAGTATTCACAAAATGCGCTGGAACTTCTCAAAGATCACTAGAGACACAGCAGCAGCCCCAGTAGCAGTGGCATATATTTAAATTCAGTATAGAGCCCTGGCTGGTGTGGCTCAGTGGATTGAGTGTGGCCCTGTTGAGCCAAAGGGTTGCTGGTTCGATTCCCAGTCAGGGCACATGCCTGGGTTGTGGGCCAGGTCCCCAGTTGAGGGTGCGTGAGAGGCAAACGCACATTGATGTTTCTCTCCCTTACTTTCTCCCTCCCTTCCCCTCTCTCTAAAAATAAATAAATAAAAATCTTAAAAAAAAATAAACTCAGTATAGGAAAATAACCCAGTACCTTTGTTTTTAGACTTTGAAGATTCAGCTCCAGAAACTTGGAAAGGAATTCAGAAAGTAATCTCAGGGTCACACTCACTTCCTCTTCACATTTGTCCTCATCTCTGCACCAAGTCCCTGAGCCCTGAGGAACTCTGATCTATATCCATTTGCTAAGATTATTTTTCTTGGTAAAATATGTTAATTGTAGAAAAATTAAAAATCAGAGAAAAGATATAAAGAAGGGGAAACACAATCCTTTCACCTAGGAATGACTGCTTATAACATGTTACTATTCTTTTCTTGCTATTTTAGGTGTGCCTATGGATTTTTTTAAGATTATTTTTTTGTTTAAATTTTTATTTACTGATTTTAGAGAGGGAGAGGAACATCTTTCTGCTGTCCCACTTATTGATGCCTTCTTTGTTGGTTGATTCTTGCATGTGCCCCGACCAGGGATCAGACCCACAACCTTGGCGTTTTGGGACAATGCTCCACCCAACTGAGCTACCCAGCCAGGGCGGATTTTTTTTTTTTTTAGTTATAATTCACATATTATAAAATTCACCCTTTTAAAGTGCAAAATTCAATGAGTTTTAGTATGTCCACAAGCCTAATCATGATCACTAATTCCAGAGCATGTCATCGCCCCAGAAAGAAAGCCTGTACCCACCAGCAGTCACTCTCCATTTTCCACTCCCCGTTGACGTGGGTCGGTGCATTTGCCTTTCCTGAGCACTGACTGTAAATAGAATCAGACAGTATGTGACCTTTGTGGCTGGTTTCTTTAACTTAAGATGTTTTCAAGCCCTGGCTGGTGTGGCTCAGTGGATTGACTGTTGACCTGCAAACCAGAAGGTCACTGGTTCTATTCTTGGACAGGATACATGGCTGGGTTGTGGGCCAGGTCCCCATTTGGGGGTATGTGAGAGGCAACTGATTTGATGTTTCTCCCCCTCTCTTTTTCCCTCCTTTTCCCTCTCTCTCTAAAATTAAATAAATAAATCTTTTTTTAAAAAAGATGTTTTCAAGGTTTATTTTGTAGCAACGTTTATGTTGTAGCATGTCTCAGTACTTCAGTCCTTTCGATGGCTGAATAATATTCCATTATACGGATATAATACATTTTACTTATTTAGCCATTCATCAGTTGATGGACATCTGGGTTTCCACTTTTTGGCTATTATAAATAATGCTTCACGAACATTTGTGTACATATGTTTTCAGTTCTCTTGGGCGTTCAGTTCTCTAGGAGTGGGAATGTTGGGTCATATACTAATTCTATGTTTAATTTTTTGAGAAACTTTCAAACTATTTTCCAAAGTGGCTGCACCATTTTACTTTCCCACCAGCAATATATGAGGGTTCCAATTAGTTGATCAATTTTAGATTTTATTTATTTATTTTTAGAGAGAGGAAGAGAGGGAGAAAGAAAGGAAGAGAAACATTGATGCAAGACAGAAACATCAATCAGTTGCCTATAGGCCCCAACAAGGGACTGAACCCACACAACCCAGGCAAGTGCCCTGACCGGGAATCGAACCAGTAATCACTTTGCAGGACAACGCCCAACCAACTCAGACACACCAGTCAGAGCTGTCGTTTTTCTTTCTTTTTTTTTTTTTTAATAGTCTTCCTTGATGTGTAACTTGATATCTCACTGTGGTTTTCATTTGCATTTCCCTGATTACTATTGATGTTGGCATCTTTTCACGTGCTTTTTAGCCATTTGTGTATCTTCTTTGAATAAACGTCTATAGAAGTCCTCAGCCCATTTTCAAATTGTGTTGTATTTTTATTGTTGAGTTTAAGAGTTCTTTATATATTCTGAATGTCAGAACTTTATCAGACACATAATTTGCAAATATTTTCTCTCATTCGTTGGATTGTCTTTTAATTTTATTGATGATGTCTTTTGGGGCACAGAAGTTTTTAATTTTTTTTAAGATTTTATTTATTTATTTTTAGACAGAAGGGAAGGGTGGGAGAGAGGGAGAGAAACATCTGTGTGTGGTTGCCTCTCGTGTGCCCCCAGTTGGGGACCTGGCCTGTAACCCAGGCATGTGCTCTGACTGGAAATTGAATCAGTGACCCTTGGGTTCACAGGCCAGCGCTCAATCCCATGAGCCACACCAGCCAGGGAAAAAGTTTTTAATTTTTATGAAGTCCAATGTATCTACTGTTTCCTTTTGTTGCTTATATATTTGGAGTTATATGAAAAAGACTATTGCTTAATCCGAGGTTATGAAAATTTACATCTGTGTTTTCAAAGGTTTTAGAGTCTTTCATTTAGGTCTTTGATCCGTTTTGAGTTCCTTTTCGCACATGATGGGAAATAGGGATCCAACTTCATTCAATTTTTTTTTCAACTTCATTTTTTCGCGTGTGGTTATCCAGTTGTTCTGGAACCACTTGTTGAAAAGACTCTTCTCTCCCCCATTGAACTGCCTTGGCATTCGTGTTAAAAGTTAACTGCACATAAATGGGTGGGTTTATTTCTGGACTCTCAATTCTATTCCATCTACCTTGTGCCAGAACCACAGTCTTGACCGCTGTATTTTCGTACTATGTTTTGAAATTGGAAAGTGTTAATCCCCTAACTTTGTTTTCTTTCAAGATTGTTTTGGCTTTTTGGAGTCCTTTGCATTTCCATATGAATTTTAAATTAAAATTTTTTTAATGTATTGATGAGAGAGAGAGAGAAAAGTCGAGTTGTTTCGCTTGTTTATGCATTCTTTGCTTGATTCCTATACGTGCCCTGACCAGGACAATGCTCCAACCAATTAAATGCCAGCCAGGGCCTCCATATAAATTTTAGAATCAGTTTGTCAATTTATGAAAACCCAGCTGGGATTTTGATAGAGATTGTATTGAATCTGTAGAATAGTTTGGAGATTATTGTGATCTAAACAATATGAAGTCTTCCAAACAATGAACAGGGCTATCTTTTCATTTATGTAGACCTATAATTTCTTTCAAGGACACTTTGTAGTTTTCAGTGTATGTCTTATATTTCGTTATATTTTTGTTAAATTCCTAAGTGTTATTCCTTTTCATTATGTTATTGCCTATGAATTTTTAACATAGATGGGCTCTTACTATAGGTACGTAACATTTGTATCTGCTTTTTTCATTTCAATTATATTATAGACATTTCCCCCAAGCTATTAAGGCTCCTTCTTCAACATCATTTTAAAAATCTAGCCGGCTTGTGTCAGTCTGAGGCTGGGTGGTGGAAAAAATTAAAAATAAAATAAAAATCTACATATTAGTCAATTATATGGTTATACTATAATTTATTTAGCCATTCTCTTGTTATATTTCGGTGCTTTATAACTTTTCCACTTTATAAATATTAACATGCATCTTGCTATGACTACATTTCAAATTATTTCCTTATAATTATTCACGTATTCTTGTTCTCTTGTAATGGCCTTATTCCTACTCTGGTGACGAGGTATGAGATCTCAAGAAACTTTAAGTTCCTCGAGGCCCATTCCTCTTCTTTTGCAAATCCACATAACCCCCAGGGTTAGGCCTGCAGCTCCTTCAGGAAGCTCCCAGGGTCCTGGACTAGGTCAGGTACTTCTCATCTTACTTCCCACAGCACTGTGTTGTGAAGTTGCCATAGCCCTCATCACTCAGTGATCGTTATACATACCCCCACAAGATTGTGAGTCACAACAGGAAATCAAGGGCCAAATGTGTTTACACCTCTAGCCCTTGGTCTATAGGAGGCCCTTAATAAATGTTTATTGAGAGAGGAGTCAGGAGTTCAAGGTCCTAGAACAGACTAGGAATCTTGAGACAAAAAATTATGGCCAGGATTTTAGAATGGCCTGCCAAGTGTGCCACACAAAACCTGTGGACTGGAAAGGGCCCCTGAGGTTGCCTCATTCAGGAGTTTTCAGTTCTTCTTTTATGACCACAGTGTAACATATAATATTAAATAGATAAATAGATAGATAGCAGAGATAGAGGGGAAGGTGGTGGAAATTGAAGCATTGTAGAATTCTCTCTGTGGCCCAAGATACCACAATGAAACCAAGTTGTAAAAAAGGATTGATTGGCCCTGGCTGGTGTGGCTCAGTGGATTGAGTGTCAGCCTGTGAACCAAAGGGTCACCGGCTTGACTCCCAGTCAGAACACATGCCACACATTGGTGTTTCTCTCCCTCTTTCTCCCTCCCATCCCCTCTCTCTAAAAATAAATACATAAAATCTTTTAAAAAGAGCTAGTCTATTATTCCAATTGTATAGACCAAGGAAAAGGTGCTCTTGAGCAAGAGAGTGACCTGTTTAAGGTCACACAATTAGGGGCTGAGGGGGAAAAAGGATTCAGTTCTGACTCCCATTCACAGAATGTTCCTGTATTCAATAATCCAGGCTCTGAGGAAGACCTTTAAAATACTCACTTCCCTTCTGCAATCACCTAAAATTCCACTAACTAAAATCTATTGCTTAGTATTGTCTCTATGTAGCATATTTTCAAAGTAAAATTAATTCTATGAAAAATTTTTTCAAAAGTTTTATGGGCATAAGGGAATATGACACACTGAGCAATCGTGACAAAGCTTTAGAGTCAAACCTCAGTTCCTTTTTTTTTTTCACTTTTAGAGAGACGGCAAAGAGATACATCAATTGGTTGCCTCTCACACCCCCCCAGCTGGGGACCTGGCCAGCAGTCCAGGCATGTGCCCTGACTGGGAATCAAACTAGTGACATTTCGGTTCACAGGCCAGCGCTCAATCCACTGAGCCACACGAGCCAGGGATAAACCTTGGTTCTTGAACGCCTCCTATCTTCAATAATCCGGTTCTCAACCAAGTTGTTCATATAGGAAAAATGTCTCAGTTGTCAAACAAAACTTTGGTTTTTGACCTGACAACTCTTTCATGTTGATGCCTATATGATCAGTCACGCATCTCTCAGGCAACAAAGGAGAGAATGTGCAAATATGAGTATGATTCGGTTTTCAAACAAATCACTTCTCAAACAGCCTTCAGGAATGAAAAGTTCAAGAACATAGGTTCCACTGTACTATGAAATGGCGATTTTCCTTTCTGCAGTGCCTAGGGAGCACTAACGTACTGTAAAAACTGATACAGGGAGGCAAACGACGGTACTTTTTTCAGGTTTTAGTCCTTGGGTGGCTCAGTGAAGCCTAGGGGATGGGGCGTGTGTAATCTCTCTTGCTGACTTCTTTGCAGTATCTTCTTCCCTTTCCCTGCTCAAGGCCAGTCCAAATCCCTCAGCTGGCCTTGCCCTCTGGGATCCTACATCTCCCTCCATGCCCCTCCCCCAAACTCCTCCATTCTTACTCAAGATCCCAACTTTCCTTGAATAGATTAGGTACTCCCCAAGTCTAGGTTCCTATCTTAAGCATATTTGTATCACCGGTACCAAAAGGGCAGGTCCTGGTGAAACTGGAAAAGCCACAAAAGCTGGCATTCGTGCTGCCTATCACCTACTAGATCCAATAAGCAGAGACAGGCATTGAATCTTTATGGTGCTTTATTCAGATAGCCAGAGATCTGAGAAGACAGTTTGTACCCCAACAGATGGTCTTAAATTTCATTTTAAATCGACCCTTTTTATAAGGAGCAGAAAAATGTAGATAAGGGGTTTGGACTTCAGGGAAAAGGTTAATCAGATAAAAGCTGCAGCATCCTTTCGTCTGTGTCCTGGGTGGTGGGCATCTCACCCTGGAGCACAATGGCTGGATACCTTCTTGACGGCTTGCAGCCCTCCTAAGGCACAAAGGTGGAACTGCTTATGGTGTCCTGGAGTCAAGGTGCATCATACCTTCAGTTCCTGGAACAACATCTTTTACATGCACCGATTACTAAGCTTATTAGCAATTATCTAAATTTCTAACATTTGAGTCCACATCACTGGCACACAGAGGCGAGTCAAAAAATGTTTGATGAACCACTAACCTCTAATCTCTAGGCTTTTATCAATAACTGTACCAGCAGGGGAAGTATTGACTCCTGCGAAATTCACCTCAAAACTGCTACCTCCTTCTCGGCCTCCACGGATCTCTCAGGATACTCTCAACGCTTTCCCTGAGTCTTCCTTCCTCAGATTTGTGCCCAGCACTGTTTTTGGCATCCCGAGAGGGCCAGTTAGAACATAAGTGCCTTGGTCGTTCAGGGACTGTAGGTGGGCAGTGAGTGGAACACCTCTGGAACCTCCAGAAATAGACACGCTCTGGGGCCGAGTTTCTTCAGCAAATATACCAACAAGTGGGTCCACCCCCATACTGTTTCTCCTGGGAGGACCGGGACTTCGGTTCCTGCGGTCCTCTCTATGGTTTTCGACAGGCTAGAAGGATTAAAAGAATACTTCCGGGAAGATGGCGGTACGTCAGTCGGACCTGGCACGTGTGTCGCCGAGAGGGCTGTGTAGTGACTGAGGGTAAGGGGCTACTGTCTCTCGAGAGGTGGCAGGTGGTGCTCCAAGTAAAACTGCGGCGGGAGGGCTGGAATTTAGACCTCAACAGAAAGGAGGGCGAGGGAAAAGTTTTAGTGGGCTCTTCAGAACCTCAGTAGAAAGAGTGGCCCCTGGGCGACTCCAGAAAACTTGGGTTGACTGGAGAGACAGTTCCTGAACGTGTGCCCGCAGCCTTCACAAAGACTGCGGCACGGACCCTGGGACCTAGTTGCTTTTGTCCCCAGCCATCCGTTAAGTCCGTCACAGCACCTCCCACCTATGCCACTCAGTTGAGCAAATCACGCCGGAGCGCCTTCTCGTTCTCCGAGTGCACGGGGGTTGGGAAAGGAAGGCCGCCCTGACTCCCAGTCCTGGGCGTATTGTGTCGCATTACCGCGACAAGGGATAGGCTGTGGTAAGACTTACAACAGAAATCAAAGAGCTGTACTAGACTGAGGAATGTATGATTGCCTGAGATATTTGGCAGTTACTTGATTTGGACAAGTAACTAAACCTCTCAGTGCCATTTCTTGGTTTGGGAATTCCAGGGTTTGTAAAAGGGTTGTTGGAGGATTAAATGAGATGATCTGTGTCAAGCAATTAGCAACAGCTGTCATCACGTAAAATGCAGTAAGTAATGATACTGTTATTGAAGTCTGGGGACTGAAAGATCAGGGATAACTTCTGAGAAGAGGCAGAGTTTTGAGGTGACCTTAAAGGCCTCATTGTCTGAATTTTAATTCTTTTTAACAGTATCAAGAAGTAAGATAGGGCCACTTCTTCACTCGGTGCTTTTCTGTTGGGACTCTCAAGGTATCACCTAGGTTGACAGGTAATCGACCTTCACAGTAGAAATGTGAACTGAAATATGAGTCGTTCTTAATTTCCCACTCTGCAAATGTAACATATAATGTTTAGGAGAGGTGACTTAATGATGTATCTGGTTTTTTTTTAAAGCATACTTAATAGACCTTCCTAAACTCACATGAAAGTTTTACCTTCAGAGCTGTCATTTTGGGAGGCTACAGGGTTGCTCTAGTAGTGCCATTCATTGTTCAGCTTTAAAAATGGTCTGCAGTGACTGCAATAAATTATCTTAATACAGATTAACTTTAGTGAATCAAGTCAGCAGTGGTAGTAGTTTTGAGTGTCTTGTGTGATAAGCCATCTTAACCATTTCAGAGGCAAATTTGGTGTATAAGTTTGATAATGCCATTTTGGAGTCCATAAGGAGGAGACAGCAGAGTGACTATTAAAAAATGCAGTTGGCCCTGCTGGTGTGGCTCAGTGGATTGAGTGTCGGCCTGCACACTGAAAGGTCGCCGGTTCGATTGCCTGTGGGGACACATGCCTGGGTTGTGGGCCAGGCCCCCAGTCGGGGGTATGTGGAGGCAACTGATTAATGTTTCTCTCACACATCAATGTTTTTCTCTCTCTTCCTCCCCTTCTCTGATAATAAATAAAATATTTTAAAAAATTAAATTAAATTTAAAAATGCCATTAGTTGGGGATGTGATAGAAAGAAGGACACTTTAGAGTCAGGAAACCTGGGCTCATATTCCAGCCCCATCTCTTACTAGCTGTGTAACCTCAGGCAAGAAACATAGGCTTTGTCTCCTCATTTGTAAAACAAGGATAACCTGACAGTACTGTCAGGATTAAATGAGACAATATAACGTGTAATCCAGCTGCTATGCATCAAATGCTCAGTAAGAGTACCCTTCTTAAGCTGGACAGTTTCAGGAGGGGTTCTCCAACAAGGGTGAAAGACAGTGGCAATGGGGAAGAGGTGCGTAACCCCCACACCAAGATGACAGTATAACTACCATGGCACAGGTATAGGATATGGGCTCTATTAAGTACTATTATAACTCAGGTTAACAAACATCTCATTGCTGTGTTATTACATGGCAGATGTTCTCTTGTAGTGGTGAAGAGTTGGGGACTCTCATACTAGCTGCCTAGGTTTCAGTTCTATACACATTAGCTGTATAACCTTGAGCAAATCACCTAACCTCTTTAGGCCTCAGTTTCCTCATTGGTAAAATAGGGATAATCATACTTTTCTGAATGTAAAGTTCAGGAAATCTTCCTGGGTTGGGAAGATGAAATGACAATCCATGTAAGGCCTTAGCACAGCCTGGCATGTGGTGGGTGAGCTCTCCATAAGTGTAGGTATTATTATTAATACCTTTTGACATGTTGATGTTGACCTCTTTGTGGTCAAACAGGAAGCTCCCCAAGGACCAGGCCTCTGAACCTGTCTCTGCCTCAAGTTCAGGAAATAATTCTTATAAAAGCAATCAGGGTGGATTTGATGTATGATGTGGCCCTTTCTCCTCTCCTCTTAAAGGGATAAAGGACCTCTTCTTTGATGAGGACCTGAAAACAGTTACTCTTTTTTCACCATGAGTGTCATCACCCCAGAGGTCAAGAGTCGTGGGATGAAGTTTGCTGAGGAGCAGCTGCTGAAGCATGGATGGACTCAAGGTGATTCCCATGGGGCACCTTCCACATGACCCCAATTTACTGCCCACCCTCTGCCCAGGGGAGAGGCATCATGCTGGATTATCCCTATGTAGTCCATTCAGTTGGAGGAGGAAAAGCTAGCTTAAAGGGAAATTTGCAGAAGAAAATTTTTTACAGAAAAGGAGAAAAGAGGAAGAAATTTGACAATGGATAGTAAGAAATAAGTGGTTGGGAGGACTGGGACAGAGAGGAAGAAACGTGACCTCTGCCCTAAAGGGATTAATGAAGGAAATGAGCTTGGCTCCAGATAAAGGCCGGGGGATTGCATGGAGAGGTGCTAAAAAGAACTACTAGGAGGGCTTCCAAGAAAAACAGAGTTTGCCAAATGCTAGATGTGTGGAATGGCAAGGAGTGGAATGTGCTGGGGTGCCTTGTGAGGGTGTGGGCAGGAAGAATAAGCTGTCAGTCACTGTCTTCTGCAGGCAAAGGCCTGGGCCGGAAGGAGAATGGCATCACCCAGGCCCTCAGGATAAGGCTAAAGCAGGACACTCACGGGGTAAGACTGGGCAGACTTAGGGGGGTATGGATGGCAGAGGGGAACCCTTGAGGACAGGGAGGCAGGTTCAGAGTTTATACTTCTTCCTTTGGCAGGTGGGACACGACCCTTCCAAGGAGTTCACAAACCACTGGTGGAATGAGCTCTTCAACAAAACTGCAGCCAACTTGGTAGTCGAAACTAGACAGGTATGAACTCTAATAGATGGGCACATGAAACATGAGGGCCTGGGACATGTGGAGGTGAGGGAGACATGGTGTATCATCAACTCACTGACACTTCCCCACAGGATGGAGTACAGATAAAGCACCTTTCTAAGGAGACCACCCGTCATAATCATCCCAAGCCCAACTTGATGTATCAAAAGTTTGTGAAGGTATTAGAGGCTGGGGGTGAGAGGGTTCATCCTTTTTTCCCTTCTCTGGGGCCTGAACAATTGTCTTGTATGCCCTACCTATTCTCAGGACCATCTTAAGATAGTGGGATCCTCCAACTAACCATGCTGTTGCTTAATTAGACTGCCCCAGCCCTAGACAAGAATTGAGATCTTCAGGTCTCACTGAAGATCTACCTTCAGCTGAGGGGGCAGCAATGGAGTGGGAGGTAGGGCATAGTCAGGAGATGCCAGAGTGGGCAGGGAGGGAATGTCCAAATCAAAGGACTTAGAAGTCAGAGACCCAAGAGATTATCTGATCCATTCTTTTTATTTTGCACATGTGGCCAAAAGCGGGGAAGAAGGGCTTGCTGAAGAGCCCACAGCTTGCTAGTAATGGCAGACAGGACTAGAACTCAGGTCTTCAGACTCCTGCCTACTAGCATACCAATAGAAGGGAGCTAATATTTACTAATCACCTATTATGTGCCAAGGGCTCTACATGGTAACTAGCAAATCTTTCCCATTTCTGTTCATCTCTGTGGCCATCTTCCACCCCAGACCATCACCATCCCCTGCCTAATTTCTTTTACAGCCTCATAACCAGACTCATCACTTGTAATCTCAGTCCACACTCCAACCAGTTCATCCTCCACAAAGCATCCAGTGTTCTAAATTCACTGTGTCACTGACTCCTCCTTGACCTAGTATGACACAGGCTGAATTTATCTGACTGGCTCATATGGCCCTTCAAGCTTTGTCCCTGCCAACTTCTCTAGCCCCACCTCTTGCCACATCTCTTGGGATTTCTATACTTTAGCCAGATGGAATCATTCTTAAGTTAGCATGTTCTTTCACCTTCAAGTTTTTGTACATGCTATTCCCTCTGCCTGGGACATTCCGCTCCCTTTCCTCCTCTACCTAATTTTTTCTGGTCTCCCAGAGCTCAGCTACTTCTAGAAATTATTCCCCAAACCCTGAAGTCTGAGCAGGTACCACTCCTGTAGCCCAGGCAAACTATCAGTGTAATTGTCTATGTTCTGCCCTACTCCTTTCCCCCTTACCATGTAGGTTCCATATGGGCTGAACCCATCTCACCCTTATTCCACTCTGTATCCCCAGCCCTTGGTCCACAGTAGGTTCTCTATCTGGTCAAATAAAGTACTGTGCATAGGGGTTGGGGGCGGGCGGGGAAGTGCCATCTTTATTGTCAGTTACTAAGGATCAGGGAATGACCACCAGGGGGTACTTGTCCCACTGTGAAGACCTGATGGCCCACAGTAGTTTCTCCCTTGTTCTGCCCACTAGCCAGGGAGGCCAGCACTCCCCAGCCACATGCCCCTCCTCCTGTCCAAGTCGAAGTGTAACAGTTTGGTGCACCTCTCTGTGGGTCTACAAGGAGTAATACTGGGGGGTGGCAAATGTGTGTATGGTTATGAATTGCTGGGGGAGGGCGGTTCCAGGAAGGAAGAGGGATGGCAGTGGTGTTGAGTGGACCTTGTCTACCTCATGATCCCTCCTCCTAGATGGCCACACTGACTTCAGGTGGGGAGAAGCCAGACAAGGACTTGGAAGGCTGCAATGATGACAACCAGGGGCCTCAGCCTCCAAAAATGTGAGAATTCATTTTAGCGCTGGGGTCAGGTAGGAGATGCTTCAGATCTCAAGAGAAAGGACCAAGTCTAATGCTTGACTGTGAGCTTCTTCAGGGTGGAACTGTGCTGTACTAATCTTTGTATCCCCTGTACCTAGAAAAGTACCAGGTCCTGATCAGGAACTCAGTGTTGAAAGAATGTTTTAGAGGGGAGGAGAGGTCAAACTTTACCAGATGTTTGTAATTCCTGATTTCTCCCCCAACCCTCCGACAGTCTGACTGATGAAATGTTGCTCCAAGCCTGTGAGGGGCGAACAGCACACAAGTAAGTAATAGTCAGCTCCTGGGAGCTGACTTTTTTCCCATCATAAGCCTACCCCTGATGATAGCCTGTGCTACTTTTTAAACAAATGTTAATCTTTATTCTATTTTTTTTCTATTGCCATTTAGTCCCCTTATACCCTTCTCCCCCCCCCCCCCAAGTAATCATCACACTGTTGTCCACGAGCCCTTTTTGCTTAATCCCTCCATCCCCTAACCTTCCCCCACCCCCTAGCTACTAGCTGTGAGTGTCACTTCTTGACTCTCTTTCACCCCAGGGAAACGATTTATACTATCTGCCCATCTCTGAAGCTGCTTGAAGATAGACAGCTCCTCCCCTACCAATTTCCCCTGCAGTCTCAAGAATTAGGCCTGTTTTTCCCAAGATCCTCCCTCTGACTTCAGCCCTATTTCAGGGCTGCCCGTCTTGGGATTACGATGAAGGCTAAGCTTGCTCGGTTGGAGGCCCAGGAGCAGGCCTTCCTGGATCGGCTCAAAGGCCAGGACCCTGGGATCCCACACCTGCAGTGTGAGTGCCAGCCCCTCAAAAAAAAGAAAAAGAAAAGGAAGCAGAAAGAGGAGGAAGAGGCTACAGCAACTGAAAGGAATGCAGAAAAGGAATACCCAGATCACACTGACCAGAGCATCAGGAAAAGCAAGAAGAAAAGACATCAAGAAGAAAAGGTCACAGATGAGAGAGAGGGAATAACTGTAGCAGATGAGGAAGAAGCCACAGGAACAAGAGAGCTTGGGGAACTGAAGAGCGGAGAACAAACTGATCAGTGCCCCAGGAAAAGGAAGAAAAAGAAGAGGCAGCACCATGAAGAGAAGCTGAGGGTCTTAGATAAAGAATGGAGAACAGAGGTAGAGAGCCGAGCACACACTGATCCATGCAGCAGAAGCAAGAGGCAGCAGCATGAGGAAGACTTGAACACAGAGGATAAAGAAGTTGAGGAAGCTGTTGTACATGGTGGAACCAGGGAAGCAGAAAGCAGAGCATACAGTGATAGGAAAAGCAAAAGCAAGAAAAGACAGCAGCATCAAGAGGATGTCTTGGCTATAAGGAATGGACATGAGGATGGCAGCACTAGGGAGAGCTCAAGCAGCAGAGGGAAGAGGAGGAGGCAGCAGCAGCAAGCAAAAGAGGAAAGAGCCAGAGTCAGCACTGACCAGAGAGCAAAAAAAAAGAAAAAGAAGAGAGACTAAAGGTCAGGTCAGGGTAGGGGCTCAATCAATTTCTTTTTAGGAGTTGTTGAAGCCACAGAGACCTGAGCTGATGCAGATCTCCTGAACCCTCCCAGTGAAGAGTCCCTCCCAAGGAGAAACTGAGCTCCGGAATACCAGTCTGCTGAAGAGGACAGAGGTATCACTATACCTTAGTTGAGGGAGTGAGCATCTTCTCCTTTGCAGCTTTTGACCCAGAGATCATGAACTCAAGTGCCAGTAGAAGCCAGGCAGCCAAGAGACAGGGAGTGCAGAGGGTTGTGGGAACAGGAATGCAGATACCCTTTGAATGAGTATGCTTGCTAAAGGAAGCTGGAAATGTAAACTTACATGGTATGTTTTGGTTTTGTTGTTTTTTTTTTTAATTTAATGAAGCTATAAGTACGTCCATGAGCTGGTTTCTAACGCTATGGCAAATGATTCAATAAACAGTTTGGGCTCCTATCCTGTATGTCTTGATTGGCATCTCCATTCTCAGCCTGGGAAGGTCCTGAATACAAGAATCTCCTTGGAGGTCTCTGAAGAAATGTCTTCTGTTACTCTCCTGTGGTCTTGCTACACTGTTAAATGGAAGGGGAAAGCTTAGAGAACCCCCCCATCCAGTGTCCTGTCTATGTCCCTAATGGGTAAGAATCATGTGTGTGTGTATAAATGACAAGCATCTCACTTGGGAGCCTTTTTCAGCATCTGAAAGTCCATTTTTATTGCCCCCAAATGCCACAGCGACCTCTCTTGCTTGGTCTGCTGCCCCAGAGATGACACAATATCTCCACTGTATCCTGTGGTCCATTAACTTTTGCTGCCAGAAGAGCCTCTCAGGTCTCCCCAGTTATGGGAGAGAGAGGCACTAAATCTTTATTGGGAGAGTGCCACCCACCTTCTCTCACTGCAGACGATACACACACTCAGTGTCAGGGTACTGTGGTAGATTCAGCTGGTACTTCTTTTCCAGAGCAGGTGGCACAAAACGACCCCCCAGGTAGTGGTAGCGACCAGTAAACAGGGTGGCAGACTTTTTGGGTGCAGTCAAGGAGATGAGCAAGTCTGGTTGGATCCCTCCAGGGTTTCCCTTCTCCACATCCCATCCTAAAAAAGGGGCTGTATTCAGAAAGAGCAGAAGAGGCCAGGTGTCTGGTCTTCTTCCAAACCTTGCTCTGTCCTAGTTCTAAAGGAATGGGAAGCCCCCTGCATCCCCACCTGAGAAACTTGCATCCTTGGAGCTCCATGTATCCTTGGGCTTTGGTCTCTTAGATCTGACATGGAAAGAATGCTCCTGAACTCTGCTCCTTAGCTATGTTCTGCACCTCTAGACTGATTTTAGATTTGGTCTGAGACTTGGGTCAAGAAATAGGACTCCTAGGTACCTATCTCAAGACAGGGCAGGGCCCCAATCCCAACCTCCTTGGACCCAGCACCTGAGGGAATGTCAATGCTGGCAATGGGCACAGTGAGTCCATTCAGGACACTCAGGACACTGCGGAATGGCTCCCGAACATCACCCTTGAAGCTGAAGCCAAAGATGGCATCCACCACCAGGTCATATAGTTCATCAATCAGTGAGGGCTGTGGTGGAGCAGGAAAAGTAAAGGGATGTCAGAGCCAGCAGCAACACAAAGAGCTCTTAACAGGAGTGGGCTGTCCTCTGCACCCATAGACCATTCATAGAGGCACAAATATAGTTCTGTCTCATTCAGATGGCATTCTGAGGCCAGAACTAAGTGTAAGTTGGTCCCTCATTCAGGCCAAGCTGAGTCCAGACACCAGGTTCTGCCTGCCTGCCACTGGAGAGGCCACAGTATGGGAAAGCCTGAGACTGGGAGTCAGGAGGGACAGGTTCTGGTCTCAGCTCTGCCATGACCTGGTCTGTGGCTCTGGACAAACCACTTCTTTTTGCTGCACCTTAGTCTCTTCATCTATAAAATGTGTTTTTTTAAAAAGAAAGCAGCTCTGAAGTTTCCCACCCCTAAATCCATGCATCTGGAGAAAGGGTTTAGGCATTCACTTCATTTCCTAAGAGGGGCAGCTAATGTGTTTACTATATGGTAGGGGAGGAGGAAGGACCATACAGTAAAAGGGGAGATGAAAGGGAAAGGAAGCTTTAGAGGCAGTGCTGGGAGCGAATAGAGCACACCTGATGGAGGAAGAGAAGGCTCTTACACCGCTGTTCAAATAGCATAGGTTGGGCACCTTCGGTGCCAGGCACTATTCTACCCTCTAAGAGTATAACGTCTAGAGCAGGGGTGTCAAACTCATGTTCACTGGGGGCCACATCAGCCTGGCGGTTGCCTTCAAAGGGCCGAAATAATTTTAGGACTGTATAAATGTAACTACACCTTAACAGTTAAGGAGTTGAATATACACTCAGCCCTTTGACAGCCCTGGTCTAGAGGAAGATAAGCAGATGAAGAGCAGAACACAGCGGTTATTGTGGAGGAGGGCACCGAACCGGAGGTACCTACCTCTGGGGGCATTTCACCAAGGAAAGGGATGTCCATTTTCTGACACTGGGTCACCAGTGCAGTAAAAAGAGGCTTGTTAGGCCTTTTGGGGTAATGGATGGTTGGCTGGTAGCCCTACGAGGAAAGGCAAGAGGTAATTCATGCCCAGCTCCTAGAAACCGCATAGCCTCTCCACAGCCCTCCACATACTCACAAAGAGTTTGAGGTGTCGAGCACAGACCAGGCCATCTCCTCCATTATTCCCGGGGCCACAAATGACCAGAACAGTAGGGGGGCTCCTGGACATGGACGTGGGGGGATATGCCTGAAGGCAGAGTCAGAGGGATTCAGAGGAGCTTCGGGCCATCACAGCCCAGGCTTGGCCCAGCTGTCCCTCCCCCTCCGTTGTGCCTCGGCCAGGGAGACAGCTTAAGAGTTGCACCACTGACCTTGGCAATGGCTGTAGCACAGCTCAGCCCAGCCAGCTCCATGAGTTGGTCCACGCTGAACTGGTACTCGTTAAACAGCTCCTCGTCCACAGCCTGAGCCTCCTCCTGGCTGAGGAAACCCTCCTGGCTCAGGAGCTCGCTCACGCGAGAGCCGTCAGCCCAAGGCCTGCCCCCCACGGGAGCCCCGCCTACCTCAAGTACCTCACTGCGGTGCTAGCCATAGCCTCTGGGTCCCCGCGGCCCCACGAGCGCAGCCGCTGCGGCCCCCACCAGGTGGGTCCCGCGCGACAGATGTTGGCCTGAGCTCTGAAATGTGGCAGGTGCGAGCCCGCCACCAGCAGCCCAAGCCCCAGCAGAGACCTCAACCCGGACATTCAACCAGCGGGCGTGCGCGCGCCTCTGGCCCAGCCCAGCCGCCCTGGCGCCTGCGCGACGCTTCGTCCCCGCCCCCAAGAAGCGGGCGGGGCACCTCTAGTCGGGATCGTTGCCCGACTCCTACGCTCTTTGTCGGGCCTGCGGAGTGAGCCCTCTGTCCTTGCACCTTCCGTTACAGCCTGGATCCCAGCCCTCCTTTCCCGAGAGTACTTACTTATTGCCTCACATTTTCAGGTGGAGCGAAGTGCCCTTTGATAATAATTCTTCAAGTTTAGCATAGAACTTAGCCCAGGTTCCTGCCCCTACTACTAACTAGCTGAGTAAATTTGGACACTCCAGATTTCAGTTTCCTGTCTGTAAAACGGGATGAGAGTACATTTTCATAGGGTGGTAATGCATGCAAAGCGTCCACAGGACTGGGTACATAAGGCTCAATAAATTAAGCCAGTGTTCTTTTTTTAATGACATTTAAAAAAACTATTTACTTATTTTAGAGAGAGGGAAAGGGAGGGAGAAAGAGGGAGAGAAACATCGATGTTTCCAATTGAACCGGTGACCTTTCACCTGGTGGGATGGCGCCCAACCGAGCCACAGGTGTCAGGGCAGAGCTAGTGTTCTTAGGTACACTACTAAGCGTTTTATCTAACTTAGGAGTCCTCTCCTCACTACATTAGCTCCCCCTAACTCTGTTTACCAGGATAGCACAATGTACTTCTAATCATACAGAATACTTACCCTTTTATCAAGGTAATAGTAACAGAAAATTATAGACTGTAATAGGTTGAGTATGCCATTGTCAAAAATGTTGAAACCATAGACTTCAGGCCACAATAATATCTCAAGAAAAACCTGGAGGTCCTGGCTGGTGTGGCTCAGTGGACAGAGCCCTGGACTGTGAACCAAAGGGTCGCTGGTTCCGTTCCCAGTCAGGGCACATGCCTGGGTTGTGGGCCAGGTCAGGTCCCCAGTGAGGGGCGTGGGAGAGGCAACCACACATTGATATTTCTCCCCCTCTCTTTCTCCCTCCCTTTCCCTCTAAAATAAATAAATAAAATCTTTTTTAAAAAAAGAAAAAGAAAAACCTGGAGAGGAAAAGTAAAATTTTTACCCAAGAACTTTTAAGAGTGCAAACACAATTTTGCATAGTTAAGGAAGAAGTTTGTGGAATAACAAATCAGTTACCATCAAGGCACTAAGATAATTATCCATGTGAAATGAAGATCCTATTTTTAAGCTAGATTTATTCTCATTTTGTGTCATGGGTTGCCTTCCTGGCTAGTTCACTGCAAAAGGCAAGAATCCCTTCACCTTTTAATTTCTCCTCTTTAATTATAAGATTTATCATCTCCTGTGAATGTATCCTTGGTCTCCAGCTATGCTTGTTTTACATGTTTGTGGTGGGAAATTAAATTTATGAGACTATGATTGTGGTGAAAAACTGTTTTTGTCAGACTATGTTTATGGTTGGAAATTGAGTTTACAGTGTATATTACATTTGGGTAATCTTGCCCAAGACCTCATTAACTTTGTAACTTCACCAGCATATAAATAGCCTTACTTTTATGCCTGTTTGAGAAATTAATTTGGTGATTCTGAAGATTCATTTATAAAGCACAATGTGAAACATGTTTCTTTGACATAGAGGACATTTTGAATACTTGTATGTACCAAGTGATAACATGAATCATCTTATTTTGTCTTCACAGCAACCCTGTTGTTATTCCCATTTTACAGCTGAGGAGACTGAGGCTCAAAGATCTTGAAAGACATGCCCAATGATAACAGTGATAGTTGTCAGTGGAGCCAGGATTCAAGCAGCTTGACCTTGAGTTCCGCATTCTTAAGCACCATACTATACTGAACTGCTTCCCCAAATGCAGAAGTAGGTAATTAAAGGCTTGTCCCTGCTGATTTCATTTTAATGAAATGTAACTAAAATAATGACACAAAAATATCCCACCACACACACACAGGATTTATAAAACAACCAAATGAGGGCTGTCCCCAGGAAGGCAGTGTCCAAGACCTAGTCTACTTTGTTGCTGTCCTTCAGACTTTTAGAGTTTTCTTTGAGAAATATCTTCAAAAGCAGTTTAGGAAGGGCACATGGATTGATCACCTGCTGAGCTCTAGATGTTTTTACATATATTATCTAATGTAATCCTGTCAATCCTATGACATATTTTTAGCCTCATGTTATAGATGAGGAAATTGAATGGCGGAGAGAAGCCAAGTAATTTTTCTAAGATAATACAGCTATTAAATGGTAGAGCCAGTGATAGTTGATAATGAATTGGCAGTACTCCTGGGTGGCCGACGCTGCTACTTGTCCCTCACAATCCATTCTCCTTTCTTCCTTTGATAACAAAATCCCTGAGATTTATCTGGCCACATGTAAACACTGGCTGTGCATCTAAACATTACATTTTCCAGTCTCCCATGCAGCAACTAACCATCCACATGTGATTAAACTCTGATCAGTGAGATTGGAACAGAAATGATATATGCAACTAGTAGGTCATATCCTTTAAAAAATGTTTTCTTCCACTTCCTCTTTTCTTCTTAGTGGCTGGAAGGAAGGTATTATGCTGAGATGGAGCAGCCATTTAGACCATGAGATGTAAATCCCAGGTTGAGGATGGCAGAGCATCCTGCCTGGCTCCTCAAGCTCCACAGAGCCACTGTGTAGGCCCTGGACTGCTTATATGAGACAGGAATAAAGTTCTCTCTGGAAAAAGACACTGTTCTATTGGCTTTTGTTATAGTTAGTGAGCCTGCATCCTACTCAAGATATCTCGAATGCCTGACAAGATCATATACTCCATTTACATAAGGAAGATTAATAGCTGTGTTCCCAACACCTACTTCTGTGCCTGGCACATAGTAGGTCCTCTACAAATGTTTTAATGACTACTCAAAGTCTCATTGTGAAGTAGTTCACAGTACAGTAGAAACCTCTTATATGACATAATCAGGGGTGGATTATCTTATTTCAATTTAAAACAAAAAATTCCCTTGCCACCTGTTAAAGTGTGGCCAGGCTCTTCTTTGAGAACAGAGCCAATGGCTGTATGTCTCCATTTTCTCCCATAAACCTCACCAGTGATGTATCACTTACAATTTGCAGTTTGCTTCCTTAAGATAGAACAAGAAATAAATGGCATGCTTAAAGCAATCTGAGTGCAAAATTCATCTAGATTTTTATGATTTTCTCCCAATCTGTAATAATCTTCTTGCTGACATCTAATTCAACAACAGCTTTGTTTTTGAAAGATTTTATTTATTTACTTTTACAGAGAGGGGAAGGGAGAGAGAAAGAGAGGGGGAGAAACATCGATGTGTGATTGGTTGCCTCTTGCATGTCCCCAACCGGGGACCTTTCGGTTTGTAGGCCAGCACTCAGTCTCCTGAGCCACACCCGCCAGAGCTCAACAGTTTTTAGTGTCTCACCTTAGTCAAGTCTTCTAAGGATTCAACTTTGTTTTCACACTCTTGGCTCATCAATTTACGTAATATTTAATTAAATGACAAATTACAATAACACATACAACCAGCATAAACACAATTGGTGTCAAGTACAACCAACTCTTGGTAAACAATGGCTTAGCTGGGGGAGTGGAACTGCCCAGCATTATGGAAGAAGGAACTCACTACCTAGCTTAGAATCATGGCTCCTCCACTAGCTAGTTGTGTGATCTGAGGGGACAAGGTATGGAGCTTTTGTGCTCTTTTTCTCATTTGCGAAATGGGATCAAAGGAGAAAACACTTGTGAAGCACTCAGAACATGAGTGGTATGTGCTAAATAATCAATAAAGCTTACTTAATATCATCGCTGTGGCTGCTGGCAGCAGTTGTCCTGCAGGCCACAGGCCTCAGGGACCTGCACCCAGCCTCTGCTATGTTTCATGGAGAAAGTGGGGTGCATAGGTTGGTTAAGATGTACCTTCTATAGTAGTATAATCCCATGTCCCAGATGAGAAAATGGAGGTCTGAAGAGAGTCATTGACTCCAAAGCCTCTTGGCCAAGAGGTCATAGTTTTTAGAACTGGAAAGGGCCTTAGTAATCATGAGGTTTGTATCCAGAAAGAAAGGGGAAGATTCACCATCCATTTTCCTTTTCCCTTTTCCCTATTGAGTCCAAAAATCTCAGCAAAGAGCAAACAGCCTCAGTGCTAAGACTGCAAAGCCCTTTTCCAGCCTGCTCAGGAGTCCACTTGCTGACTGCGTTGTGTTCCACGTCTGTACAGTGCTGAACGACCAGAGACAGGCTTGATCCCAGAAACTTCTCAAGTGTGTATGTGGGGGCACCGCTGAGGCCAGCAGAGCAGGATCACATGATTGTGCAGAAGCCAGATGTGATGGGTCTCCTCTGTGGGTCCCTGCTGGGGTTTTCCCTGGGCTGTTTTAATGACCTGAAGGAGGCAGGGCAGAGCTTTCCAGTGGGAGTGGCTGTGGAAAGAGCACAGGCAGCCTGCTCTGGCTCTAGCTTCTGTTGCCCTCTCTGGACCTTACCTCTGCCGGTGGGCTACAGAGCAGTAGGGAGTAGACTTAAGCTGCATATTCCCCCATTCGGTGGATCTCTCCCTTTCTCTGAGGTCTACAGTCAGGCCACACAGGAGGCAGGGGATACGCCAGGCCTCCGGAGCTGGGTGAAGGTTGTTCAGGTTGTTGCTAAAGGGCAGAGACAAAGAGGCTCAGAGCACTGGGTATTCCCAAGCATTGGACGACATCTTTTCCAACTTCAACAGTGATCACGTCTATTAAAATCTCCAAAGTCACATTCTTCCCTACTCTCTTTATCTATTCTCCAGGCCTCCCTTCCTCCCCAAGGATGCGCCTACTGACTTGGGGGCCACTGGGTACCAGAATGCCAGGGTACTCCATTCTGGGGGGTGGGGGGTGGGGGGGGCTTGGTCTTCAAATAGGAGATGGGCCCTAGGTCCAGGACTTGGATAGAGAGGGACAGACATATTCATCACAGGCCTCTCTGAACCAAGAACCATCATGGTGGAAAAGAGAACACTTTGGGAGAACAAGAAGGGTAGGTGTCAGGGAATGTGTTGGTCACTGTACATGAAGGGTGTGCCAAAAACTATGCCCTGTATGGGACAGGTGATTGACAACCCTGGGTCATCTAGGGCTAAACATGGGAATGATTTAGCAGTGCCTGGAGGGAAACACACTGAAAAGATCAGTTAAGTCAAGTCAACAAATAGCAAGGAACTCTGCTACCAGAGTTGGAAGCCTTTGAGGGAAGAGACAAGCTAGAGTAAGAAAAATACCAGGTACCTGGTACCTATTGGGCTTCCAACAAACTCCGGTGCTCTAAGATGCAGTTTTAGAAATTAGAGAAGCTGCAGAAACAAGGAAGAGGTGATTCCAGAAAGAGTTCAGGAACAATGGGCCAGAGTCTTGAAAGAGGAGCAGAAACAGGGAGAGGGCTGGTTTTGGGTGTCAGACCTGAAGTAGGGAAGGGGGGCAGTAAGGGAAATGAGGGCCATGGGGAGAGTGCTGCCCTCAGCCAGGACAGCCCACATGTACTCACACTCCAGGCCCTGCACAAGCCAACCCAGTCACAGGGAACTTTCACAAGCCCTCTTCCTCTTTCTCCTCATGGCCCTCCTCTAACTCTTAGTCTTCCCACCCACTCAAAGATCTATAGGGGCAGGGAACAGGGGGCAGAGCAGCGCCCAGCCAGTGCCCCTCCTCCCTGGGGCACCTATGAGGTCCCAGCCCTCCACCGTCCCCAGCATTATTGCAATACCTCCTAATACCCTCGAAGGTCATATCCATCCCAGAAGCTCCGTTCTACCCCATCCCACTCACCTGTACTTCACTTCTGCTGGGCCCCTTGCCACCCTGGCTGGAGTCCCTGCTGGGCTGGCTCCAACTGGAGCCTGAGGCCTCCTTGGAGCTGAGGTCTGGAAATGAAGGGGAATCAGCTTTAGAAAAATGGCTATGGACGTGCATGTGAGTACATGCTCCCTCCAGACACAGGGCCCCAGAGACAAAGAAGTGCTACAGAGAATGGGGCTGTGCCACATGTCTGAGAATGAAATTTCAGGGTGAGGCCCTTTGCTCTGTCAAGGCCCCACTAGTACCTCTCATGTTAGAACTCAGGCTCATGGACTATGAGATGTGGCCAAAGCCTGACCACCACCCAGTCCCACTTGGGGCCTCCAGGAGCAAAGTCACAGAAAGTTGGTGGACAACTTTAGATGGAACCCAGGTCTTCTGATTCCCTATCCAATCCTCTTTCCGTATCAGCCTAATTTAACTTTTGCTATAAATAGAGTGTCCTAGTCTTTAAAATAAGAGAAGACATAAAGTATATTAAGGAAATATAATAAATGCTAAAGTAAATTTCAATTCTTGAGATGGGAGGCTTCCTGAGGGTATCTCAGAGGGTGAGGAAGGAGACAGTTGAAGAGACATCAACCTGTTGAAAGAGGCTGGGAGGCAGAGAGAGGGTGAGGAGCAGGAGGAGAGGAGCATGGTAGAGACCCAAGGAGAAATGGGCCCAGAGAACTGGAGATGGGAGAAAGAGACCTCCCTGGAGCACTGCCCCCATTGTGTAGCCCTTTGCAGAACTACAGCCAAGGACTGAAAATCCACTTCTTGGTGTGGCTCAGGGCCCATCTATTTATTTGTTTGTTTGTTTGTTTGTTTATAGAGAGGAAGGGGGAAAAACATCTATCTTTTTGTTGTTGGTCCACTTATTTATATATTCATTGGTTGATTCTTGTATGTGATCTGACCGGAGATTAAACCCACAACCTTGGTGTAGTGGCACGATGCTCTAACCTACTAAGCAACCCAGGCAGGACACTTAGGGTCCTTATTTGCACCCCTTGGCCTTCACTCACTGAGCTGGTTAACAGTCAGCCAAGGCCCTGGCAAAGCCCTAGTGTTGGACATGTGCTACAATCCCCTGCCCCCATACCACCCCCAGGTGGCCTTGGGAAAATGATACGTGTACCATATGCTGGTTCAGGGGCAGATGAACACAGGAGAGCAGTGAGGCGCAGCATCCCTGAGGACATCAGGTCTGCTTACGTCTACCCTCTCCCTTCTCCAGGTAAACTGTCCCTATCCCCAGCTCCTTGTCTCAGGTGTCATCTCACCTGGGTACAAGTCAGGTCCAGCTCACCCTGGGCCAGAAGGGTCTTCATGGCATCCGCCAGCTTGGCCACCAGCCGCTCTCGCACAAAAGCTGGCTCCTTCTGGGAAGAGGGAGGATAATGGCGTGATAGGGAAGGCATGGGCTTGTGGTTCTCTGGGAATTGGGGAAGAAAGAAATAGGAAAGGAGGGAGGGAAGGTAGGGGGCTTTGTATTGTTTCTCTTTTGCCCCATCCCCATGCCTTTGCCAGGGTCCTGCCCAGAAGTGTGTATAGAGATGAACTCTTACTCACAACAGTGTCCCAGGACCTAGCACACAATGTGCCCAGTACATGTTTGATGAGTGAATGAATGATACAAAGAAGATAAGACACGAGGCAGGAGTATTAGCCGGAGGATACTCCCTAGAAGGCTAGCAGGAACAGTTAGATTCTGGGATGGAGGGTCTCACCTGACACCGGGCCAGTGCTTCCTTATAGTACTTCACGGCCTGATCATGCTGCCCCAGTCTGGCTGCAGCAGCCCCCAGCCCCTCGCAGGCCTGCCACTGCCCCTTCGTGTCTCCTGGGGAAGAGATCCTGAGAGGTCCTTTTATGGCTCCTACTCCACTAACCCTCTCCTTCAGAGGTGCTCCTCACCCCAGCCCCCCATCTGCCTCCCCACTGGCCCCAAGGACTCTCAGCCTTTGCTCCACCACCCCCAAGCCTCTGCTAACCTCCTCACCCTCACCAGTGTCCTGGGCAGCCTGCAGAGCATGTAGGTAGCTGTCTCTGGCCGCCTTGTCGTCCCCCAGTTGGCTCAGCGCAAATGCCAGGCTGCCAAAGCTCCGGCCTTGCTCCCACCGCTGCCCCACAGAGCCTGATGACAGAGCCCACCCAATTCTAAGAGAGGACCTTGGCCACTGGGGCATGAGGACCCTATCCCCAAACAACCAAGGGAGGGCTTGCAGGGGTCCCAGTGCTCAGCCCCAGCACACTTTCAGATGTACCACAGAGGCCCAGACTTTCAATATCTATAACCAGCTTCTCCTCGGTCCTGAGTTTTGGCCTGAATGCCTCCCCCTGGCTATGAGCCATGCAACGGCTCTGTGAGGCAGGCAGTACAGGTATTAATAGCTCTTGCCTCTGCTCATGCTGCCTTCCCAGCCCTAGGCCTCAGCCTTTGGGCTCACAATACTCTATCTTGTCTGGCTATCCCTTCTCCTGTATCCCCAGCACTTCCCCCCACTCTCCACCGGTTCTGGGCTTCCCAATCCCATAACTAGTCCTAAAGGTCCATCCACTCTTCAGCCTTTCCGCTCCTGCTGGAACCTCCTCTTAGTCCCTTAGTCTCAATCCCATTCCCCAGCCCCTGGTACTCACCATGCAGGTCAGCAGCCTTCTGGTGAAACTCCCGGGCTTCCTGATAGTTGCCAAGGGCATTGTGCGCCATTCCAAGGTTTCTCAGAACTGTGGCCTTCTCCCCTGGCCCTCGGCATAAGGGTAGGGCTTGCAGGAAGGCCTCTGCTGCTAGTGGGAACAGCTGGAGCTGGGAGTAGCCCAGTCCTAGGTCATTATAGAGTTGCCCTAGAGGGCAAGGCCAGGGTCACTGGTAGCCAGGTCAGATGCAACTGAGGCTATACTGATGTAGCCCTCCCACTCTTATAGGGTACCCCCAATTCCCTTCCCATCCCTCAGAAATGCCTCTTCTTCCACCCCACCTCTCAGGGTATCACTAGATCTGAATCTCCCCAGATCCCACACATCTAGACCAAAGGCCTCACCCAGCAGTCCCCGCTCAGTACTCATCTCAGCAAGCCTCCGACTCTCCTCCAGCACGTGCACCACTTCACCCACGCCGTGCTGCCTGCTCTTCAGCATACACACTGCCGCAGCTCCCAGTGCCAGGGCTGCAGCCTGGGGCTGCCCTGAGTGGGCATAGGTCTGGCCTGCTTCCTGCAGGCAGTGAGCTGCTAGTTTGGGCTGTCCCAGAGCCTGGTAGCAGGCTCCCATTTTTGCCTGGGTTTGTCCTTGGTCACCTAGTGGCTGGTAGTGGCCCAGGGCCCTGTGGTACCAGGCCAAAGCTTGAGGCAGGTTTCCCAGGGCGTGGTAGGCCAAAGCCACATTGAAACACTGGTCACCATGACACCTGCCCTGCGCCTTCTCTTCTGGTTGGGCTCTTAGGAGCAGCTCAAGGCCTCTGGCTGGGTCCCCGGTCTCCACATAGACAGCACCCAGGTTGAAGGCACAGGCCCGGAGAATAGAAGTGTCCCTTTTTTGTGGGACTTTGGAGGCCAGGAGGAAGGCCCTCTGGAAGCTGGTCAAGGCCTCATGGTTCCGGCCAGCAAGCAGGGCCCCGTGGCCAGCCCTGGTGAGGGCTTGGATGCTGGCCTCTAGCTGTTGCCACTTTCTTTTCTTCTTTTTCTTCTTGGAGCTTGAGGGCTCGGGCTCAGGCTCTTGTAGGGTATCCTCAGGGTTAGGGGAAGACATAGCACTGACAATGGAAGCACAGGGTTCAATATGTCACCCTTCACTTCCTCCAAAGCAGGATCCCCCTAGGGCAGTGATTTCCAATCTTTTCATTTCATGGCACAGATAAACTAATTACTAAAATTCTGTGGCACATCAAAAAATATTTATATTTTTTCCTATCTAACAAAAAAAACAGGTATAATTTTGATTGATTCACACCAGATGGCTATTGTTGTATTATCTGCTGTCATTTTTAAAGATTTTATTTATTTATTTTTAAAATTTTTATGTATTCATTTTCAGAGAGAGGGGAAGGGAGGGAGAAAGAGAGGGTGAGAAACATCAATATGTGGTTGCCTCTCATATGCCCCCCACGGGGAACCCTGCCCGAAGCCCAGGCATGGACCCTTTGGTTCACAGGCCAGCACTCAATCCACTGAGCCACACCAGCCAGGGGTGCTGTTATTTTTTTTTATTTGACAATCTAGGGAAAAGAGGTCAGTGCCCCTGACTAGTTAGGTATTGCATGTTTTAGACGTTCTTGCAACGTACCAGTGTGCCAAGGCACATGGGCTGAAAATTGCTGCTCTGTAGCAATTTAGCTCTACCCCTGCCTTGGTGTGAACCTCAGGGTTTCAAGAACTTCTCTCTGCCATCCCACTTTGGGTTCATCTATCCCACTTGGTACCATATCAACTAATTCTACTATCCTGACTAATTCTTAGTCCTCCTTCAAGACTCAGTTCAAGCAATAGCTTCCTTCAGAAACTCCCTCTCCCCTGACTGGTGTGGCTCAGTGGGGTGGGCATTGTCTTACAAACCAAAAGGTCACTGGTTCAATTCCCGTCAGGGCACAAGCCTGGGTCATTGGCCAGGCCCCTGATTGGCAGCTTGCGAGAGGCAACCACACATTGATGTTTCTCTCCTTCTCCATCTCTTTCTCCCTCTCTTCCCTTCTCTCTAAAAATAAATACATAAAATCCTAAAAAATATATTAAAAAAAAAGACAGAAAGTCCCCTCCCCTCAACCAGCTGGGTCCTTCTGTATACCCATAGCAACATTATGTCTTTTTCGGCATTTGTCACACTAGGTCAGAGTTGTTCACTTTCTTGTCTGTCTCCACTATTAGACTTGGAGCAACTTAAAGGGCCTGGCACATAGTAGATTCTCCATAAATATTTACCAAACGAAGTAAAAAGGTTATGGAGATGGGTGGTCTGATGGTTGCACAACAATGCCACTTAAAATGGTTTAAAACTATATATTTTATGTTATATACATTTGAATACAATAAAAATGTTTATTGAATGAATTAATGAATTGATGAATAAACTGAGCACACATAGGGTCTCTCCTCCATCATCTCCTTCATCCTGTGCCTCCACACACACCCATCCACTCATAATGCAGGTGAGTGGATCTAATATTAAGATATGATTCAAGTCAGTTTAACAAATACTCAGTGAACTCCTGCTATGTACCAGGAGCCATAAAAGGCACTGGGGTCACAAAAGGGGGTCATTTCTGCACAAAGCTGAAGAGGCTATTGAATTGGCAAGGAACTAGCGTCCAGGAGTGAGGCTTCTATCTCTCTATTCCCCGCCCCCTCCGCTCATCTCGGTGGGAACTTCTTTCTCCCCTATCTCCTTGGCTTTCTGCCTGCTGGCTAATTCTAGTCTCCCAACATCCTGCTCTGGCCTCTAAGGTGCTCTTAGATCCAAATACGTTTCTCTCAACAGCATGTGTTTCCTCTTGGTGTCTCTCCCTTATAAAGGTGAAACCTTTCCATAAACTCTCCTCCCAAAAGACAGGGGGTGAAAAAGACCCAGGCACTGAGCTCCCAGCCCCTCCCCCTTTCTCTCCCACCCCCTCTTCCCGGTTTTAGAAGAAGTACGCAGAGGTGATATATCCTCTTTTTAAAGAAACTTCCCCTGCTCCTAAGCACACCTTCGAATCCTGCTTCTGGAAGGCCCTTATCCCTGGGGCATTCCTGGCTGCCTGCACCAGGTTTTGGGGCCCCAGCCATAAAACTCCTTACCTCCTCAGATCTTCTTCGCAGCCAGCTTTCTGGAATGGTCCCTGCGGCTTGAATTACCTTTCTGGCTCCTTACTCAGAGCCTCCTGAGTTACCAGACAACAAGGTACCACCTCTACTCCTAGGGACGTCTTTGATTGACAGCTCAGGTGCCCTGTCTCAGTGCTGAACCCTGCTGGTGCTTGGGCATGGACACCTGAATTGCATTGCCATTCCTGTCCCACCACTCTCCAAACCTGCAGGCACACTCTCAAGTCCCTTTCCTGAAGCAATGAGTCAAAGCATCATGGGCTTCTTACTAGTTCCAACTTCAAAGATCATCTATCCCATACACTCATTTCACAGAGGAGGGGACCAGGCTCAGAGAGCAGGTGTGACTTGCTTGAGGTCACAGGGCAGGGTTGCAGCTGGGATTAGACTGCAGGTTTTCTGACTCTGGGCTAATTAGCCTAGGGTCACTTCCACTAACTGTGATTGCAAGCTTTAATAAGGTTTGAGCTATCCGGGAAGTGAACTCTCTCACACATGCACAAATGGTCATGCACACACGCTCTTAACACACGGTACTTCTGTGTGGTAGTTTCATAATTGGGAACAGGGTGAAAGGTGGATGGTCAGGAAAGGTCTGGAGATCAGAAGAGGCTTACTGCCCCCAGACTCCTTTTCCCAGCTTCACTGACCTGCGGTCTCCAAGTTCTGCTTAATGAGGGCAGGAGGCCCCATGGCAATGGGCACCTACTGCCCTAATTCACCAAGGGTACCTGCATCAGAAAGCAAATGTCTCCATTTTCCTGAGGAAAAGCCTCTTTTAAGGAGGCAGGGCTTTGCCAGAAACAAAATTTAAGGAAATAGCTGGGCTCGGCTGCATTGCTGAGTGCCTGCTGTGCCTTGTGGGAGGCAGACTCCCCCAGCTACCTGCAGCTTCTGCCCCAGGCTTGGGCCTTCCAGAGCTATACTGCCTGGCCAGGACCAAATATACAGCTCCGTCTGTTGTTGACTCTGCACACTTACCTTAAAGGAAGAGGATGATTTGGGGTGGGGGGGACAGGGGCTGAAACTGCTCTCACCAAGGTTGTAAAGACCTCTGAATGATCTGGTCATTATTTTCTTGAATCATTTTCCTGTTTGATTTCCTGCTATCTGACATACCCTTGCAACTCTGCTTACTTGGCTTCCATGTCCCATGTGTTCTTCCTTTCCTTCTGCTCTGACAACTCCTTTTCTGTGCCCTCTGTCCACCTCTTAAATTCTAGTGTTCCCAAACACTCTGCCCTTTGCTCTTTCTTGCTTTACATACCCTTCCACAAACATTTCACTCACTCCTCTGATTTTACCACCACTGATAAGGCAATAATTTCTAAATGTATACCTCTAGACTTAGTTTGTCCAAGCAAAATTCTTAGTTCCTCAAATTTACTCATTCTAATAGGCTGGCCAAAAAGTCTGTTACTTTTTCCCATAAAATGAGATAGATTTTTCATTTTCACCAATAACTTTACTGATTTGGATATTTTGAGTATGTCAGCCTACTCCCACTATTGGCTTCTAGTGGGTAGACGCCAGGGGTGCTGCTAAACATCTTCCAATACAGCCCTGGCTGGTGTGGCTCAATGGATTGAGTGCTAGCCTGCAAACCAAAACATCAAAGGTTTGATTCCCAGTCAGGGCACATGCCTGATTTGTAGGCCATGTCTCACATGTTGATGTTTGTCTCCCTCTCTTTCTTCCTCCCTTCCCCTCTCTCTGGAAAAAAACAAAAACAACAACAAAAAAAACCTTTTAAAAAAATAAACACCTTCCAATGTGTAAGACAGCCCCACAGCAAAGAATTGTGGGGCCAAGATGTCAATAGTACCAAGAAACTTCGCAAACTACTTTAGATACATTTGATCAACCACAGCACTTTCCCCATACACTGCACAAATCTTTTTTTGCATTTCAGTTGCATTTTTACCTTTTTTGAAATAATAAAGCATAATACACCAAAAATATTGTGTATCTTCTTCCATCTTCAGTATTAAACTGGCTACACAAAAATTCACCAATTTTGATAAGTTTTTTTAAATGCATGCTGATATGACAGCTGTTACAATACAATCTAACAAAATTGTTTCAGATAAGTTAAAGACAACCAAGCACTCCTAGAGCCATCATATGGAAAAAACATAACAGACTTTTTGGCCAACCCAATATGTTCTTGGTCTTAGTTGGTAAACCATTAAACCAGTCTCTAAGGTGAAAACCTGGTAGACACCCATGACTCCCACTCCCCTTCAGCTCTCAATCCTATTGGTTCTACTTCTGGAACCTCTTTCTAGTGTACCCTCTCTTCTGCAGGCTCAGGGCGGTACCCTTGGGAGTGGTATAGTATGTAGTGATTAAGAACTCAAGCTTGGAATTGGACTAAGTTTGAATCTTGGCTCTACCAGTTTTTAGCTGTGTGAAATTTCTAAGCCTCAGTGTCCTCATCTATACTGTGAAGATTAAATGAGATGGTCCTTATAAGATGATGCTAAATATAGTACCAGGATACAATAAACACTCAGTGAATATTGATGTAATGGTCTGCAAATCATGTATTTGAGATTACATCTCTACTTCAAGCACCTATTCCACCAGGATGGTAGAAACAGTCTGTTTAGTTTGCCTCCTCCTTTCTCCCAGGGTGTAGTCCAAGTTGGAGGAGGTATGGAATGCTAAGACTTAAGAAGGAAGGCCCATCTTGTCCTTGGCCACCTATTTACTCTCCTCTGACATCTTTCTTCTCATCCACTGGCTGTTTCAGACTTAGGGACCCTCATCCCAACCAGAAGAGGGAATAGGTCATCTAGGTACTATCTTTCTGGCTGGGTTGGGCAATTTCTGCACAACAGTCTAAAGGCATAGCTGCCTGGCTGGTTATGCAACTGTTCCTTCTCAGGGTCCTGTGCTCCTCCAGTTCTTCCCAGGAAACAGGGAGTGGGATCTCTGTCACCAGGAGCCGCCAACATCTAGATTCTCCCTACTGCCCACCCTCCCCCAGTGGTGGTGGTGGTGGAGGGGGCAAGAGGAATCCCTCTAGTCTCAGGGGACACCCACTCTCCTCAAAGCCCACATCTCCCAAATGGCTTTGTCTCAGCCGAGTCTCCTTTGTTTCTCTGAAGGTTTGGATATTTTCTATTTTCTGCCTCTTCACATATCTCCCCTGAGACTATGAGCCTAAGTTGCCTAGTTGCTTGAATGGGGTATGGGGAGAAGGGCAACAGGAGAAATACCAGATTGGGAAGACTATTAGGTAATATACCAAAAAATAATTTTTCAGTATAGTTGTCATTATAATTATTTTTATTAGTTCAGACCCTTATTATCTCTCACCTGTGCTATTGCAATAAACTCCCAATTGATATCCATCCTGACCTCACTCCCTTTCAAGTCTCTGCTGCCACAGGAATCTTTATAAAATATAAATCTCTCTCTGACCTATGTCTAAAGTGTTCTTTGGCACATCACTGCTCCCCAGATCATGATGCTCAAGGCCCTGCAGGATTTGACCCTGTGCCAAAGCTTACTCCAGGGTTACTTCCCGACTCTCTCTGGTTGGGCTTTGTTCTCCTATAAAACTGAACTGATTTTAATTTCCTGAACTCACCTCCTTGCTTTTGTACATGCTGTTTCCACTGACTGGAATTCCTCTCTCCTTCAATCTGTTGAATTCTTGTTAACTTTTCAAACCAGATCAGCTGTCACCTCCACAAGAAAGTCTTCCTGCCCTTCATCACAGCAGTTGAGACTTATCTTCTATGTATCACTGATCTCTAACTTATTTGACTACATGTTTATCACTCATTCCAGAGCAGCAAGCTTCCTTAGGGTTTTAACTGTATTTTTTTTTTTAAGATTTTATTTATTTATTCATAGAGAAGGGAAGGGAGAAAGAGAGGGAGAAAAACATCAATGTGTGGTTGCCTCTTAATCAGCCCCCACTGGAGGCCCGACCCGCAACCCAGGCTGGGAATCCAGCGGTGACTCCTCGGATAGTAGTCCGGCACTCAATCCACTGAGCCACACCAGCCGGGGCTAGAGCTGTACTTCATCTGTGTATCCAAATCATCCAGGCAGGTCGGATCGAGGTTAATGGGAATACTAGGGGGCAATGATAAAGGCAAGGGCAGGAGCTACTTGAAATAAGACGGTTAAACAACTAAGGAGCCCTGGAGGAACAGCAACCCAGAGTACCGCCAGAGAGGGCCCCTCCCCACTGGTATCCTTGTCCTCCCCAGCGGCGGCGCGCCTCTGGAGCATGGGACTACAAATCCCAGTGTTCCCTGCTCACACACCGGAAGTGTTGGTCAGTGAGTGGCGGTGGTTGGCGGCGGGAAATTCAAACCTGCGAAAGGAGAAATATGGAGAAGAGAGGAGCGGGCCGCGGCCGGGCGGTTTGTGAGTGTCAGAAGGGGCCGAGGAGTGCCCGGCGGTGGTGCCCCTTATCGGGGGCTAGGTGGTCCTTGGGAGAGGTTGGGAAGCGGCCGGGCGCGGGCCCTACAAGGAAGGGGTCGGCGGGACTGTTCAGCGAGGAGGGAGCTTTGAATCCGGACTCCTGCGGGCAGGAGTCAAGCTGTGAGCAGCAAAACTTCTCCGACTAATGTGGTTACAAAGAGTTTTCTCCCTTATTCCCAAATTGTGGAGCTCCTAAATTCTGGGAGAATGTAGGTGGTCTTGATAGCCCCGTAAAATTCAGCAGTTACTGATGGCTGCCATGCTTGCTAAGGGGACTGGACGCCTAAAGAGACCTGGGAAGTGAGGTGGACCAGAGTTTGCCACCTCAAAATATGCCTTTTGGGATACTGATTTTTAAGCTAGTTATTAAGAAACATAAGATTCAGAAAGAACTTTTGACCCTCTGTCCTTACCCACCTAAAGGAATAAAAAAATAAAACTTGCTTAATATATAAACTAAATGTGATAGGCAGGGAGAAATCCAGCAAAGCCTATTTGTTGAACTTCTCTCTGGGTACCCTCTTTCTGGGTGACCTAGCAAGAATTTGTTTACCACATGCTTGCTCTTTCTCATCTACCTGTGACTTATCTAATTTCTGTTTGCAATCCCAGACCCAGCCTCTATCTCCTTGGGTCTCATATTTTTATGGCACCCCTGCATGTACACCCATAATAAATTTCTCCTGTTAATCTGTCTCATGTCAATTTCATTATTAGCCCAGCTAGAACTTAGAAAGGAGGGAGGAAAGTTATTTGTTGACTCCCACAGGGGCTCCTTGACTTTTTGATGCCTCTTTGAGACAATGCCTGTCAAACTTTAGGGTGTCAGAATTACCTGGGGAGCTTGTTTAAAATGAAAACTTTAAACCCTACCCCAGAGTTTTAGCTCCAGCAGTAGGTCTGGATGGGAGTTCATAATTTTCATGTATAACAAGCCTTGCTATGCTCCTTCCTCACCCCAGGTAATTATGATGCAGTTAGTCCACGAACCACACTTTTAAAAACACTGCTTTAGAACGAGAGACTGGGGTCAGAAGAATGGGGCAGCAGAAAGTCTTCCATCAAACCTTCTGAATAAAAGGCAAAATTTCCTTCCTGTCCATTGGGATTCATAAAACAAAGCCCATATCTACCAATCTTTTGAAGAAAAGCTAGTTCCAGACCCGAGAAGGACAGGAAGACGGATTTATTTATTTATTGTTTTAAGACTATGTGGGTATGTACAGAGCCCTGCCCATGTCTCATACTCCTGAATTCATAACTCAGAGGTGATATCATTCACTTACTGGTTTATTTTCCATGCTTAGCAACCAACACTTGTTCCTTATATACGCCACTGGAGGAACTGATGTATTTCCTGCAGTTGGCCAGTGCTTTCAAATCTGAACCGGGGGCGTGTGTGTGTGTGTGTGTGTGTGTGTGTGTGTTTTATCTTGCTTAACTGCTGATTCAAATAAGCCCCGCCCCTCCCAAATCATTGCAGGATGTGCAATATAAAGAAATAAGATAAAGAGTGGAAATGACAGGTGCTGAATCAAAGACAGATTGATTAAACTCTGTCTCTTCAAGCCCTCTGAGTTTATTTTTCTTGGTGTGTGTATAGCTTTCTCTCATTCTAATTTTGTATTGCCTTCCCTAAGGAGACCAGGGGGATGGGGAAGAGGAGAAGGGAGAAGGATAAAGGGAGCCTGTGGCTAAAGCAGACTATGAATATAGTCTCATTTAAGGGATTCCCTGTTCTTGAGTCTGGGGGTCAAGTATTGTCTGCATTTTATTTAACCTGGAGATTGTTTTCCTCCTCAAGTGACCTGTACCAAAGGAGAACAAAGATACATTTTCTTTTTTTCTTGAGATTTTATTTATTTATTTTTTAGAGAGAGGGTAAGAGGGAGAAAGAGAAAGAGAGATACATTGATATGCCAGAGAAACATCCATTGGTTGCCTCTTGCACACCCCCTTACTGGGGACCTGGCCCACAACCCAGGCATGTGCTCTGACTGGGAATCAAACCAGCACCCTTTCAGTTCACAGGCCAGCACTCAGTCCACTGAGACACACCAGCCAGGGAGACCTTTTTAATTTTTAAAAATTCTCTGTCCTTCTGCCCTGACCGATGTGGCTCAGCGGGTTGAGCGTTAGCCCACAAGACAAAACATCACTGGTTAGATTCTAGTCAAGCCACATGCCTGGGTTGTTGGGGTGCCTACAAGAAACAGCCGATTGATATTTGTTTACCTCTCTTTCTCCACTCCTTTCCTTCTCTATAAAATAAAATAAAATAGCCCTGTCTGGTGTGGCTTAGTGGATTGAGTGCAAGGCTGTAAACCAAAGGGTCACTGGTTTGATTCCCAGTCGGCACATTCCTGGGTTGCAGGCCAGGCCCCTAGTGGGCAACCACACAGTGATGTTTCTCTCCCTCTTTCTCCCTCCCTTCCCCTCTCTCTAAAAATAAATAAATAAAATATTTTAAATTAAAATTAAAATAAAATTCTTTGTCCTTCCACTTAATCCCAAGTGAGTGGACTTTTTCATGTGGTTCTCTCTATTGAACTGCCTTCTCCCTCTTAGAGGAGAAGGGAGGGAGACAGAGGGAGAGAAACATCAATGTGTGGTTGCCTCTCGCATGCCCCCTACCTGGGACCTGGCCTGCAGCCCAGGCATGTACCCTGACTGGGGATTGAACCAGTGACCCCTTTGGTTCACAGGCCAGCACTCAGTCCACTGAGCCACAACAGCCAGCGCTCCACCTATTCTTTCTTTAAGATTCTACTCATAGGTAGAATCCTTTCCTGCTTATATAGATTATTTATGGGTTATAATTTTGGAATGTTTTTCTGTTCTAATAATTATCTCTGTATTTCTTGAGAGTAGGTGTCTGCTAGCCCAGTGACTGACACAGGAGGTGTTGAGTGAATGAATGGCTGTTGAGTAATGAGTCCTAGTGGGTTCTTTTAACCTAGCCTAGGGAGAGTACTTGAGGAGGATGACACAGTCAATTCTTGGAGAACTCACAGAGTCTAAATAGGGGTAAAATAAGGAGCTAAGCTACCGGTCAAGGAGGGATCTGGGTATCCCTGCTGGGAGGCCCTGAGGGAAGGTCCATGAAGTACATTTGGGAAGGAGGCGGTCAGGGAGATGGCTGAAGAGGAATGGGAAGGAATGCCTTTGAAACAGGAAGAATCCCCTGTTAAAAGGTTCAAAGACCACTCTTGAGCAGGGTGCTGACTAGGTTATCTTTACGGGATGGGAGCAGAAGACTGGAGCCAGGGTGTCTTGGGAAGAGGGAAACATGTATGGGAGATATATCTGTTCTCTACTTCTGGTCTCTGAGCAGAGTTGCCTAAGTCTGTTAAGAAGAAGCTTCACTGCTGTGGCCCTCTACTTAATGCTCCCTTCATTGACCTTACCCATCTTCACTCCTCAGATGAACGCCTCACAGCTGAGGAAATGGACGAGCAGAGGCAGCAGAACATTGCCTATCAGTACCTGTGCCGGCTGGAGGAAGCCAAACGGTGAGCAGAGGGACTGTGCCTTTCTGGTCTCCCTCTCCCACACCAAGTGCCTGCTCCCAAAGCAAATGCAAAAGGATAAGAGTCCGTTCTGTGGAAAAGGGAGATTTGAAATAGCATCTTCTTTAAGAAATATATATATTTACTTATTTTTAGAGAGAGGGGGAAGGGAAGGAGAAAGAGGGAGAAAAGCATCAATGTGTGTGTTGGTTGCCTCTCGCACACCCCCAACTGGGGACCTGCCCACAAGCCAGGGATGTACCCTGACCAGGAATCAAACTGGTGACCCCTTGGTTCAGTCTGGCACTCAGTCCACTGAGCCACACCAGCCAGGACAGTAGTCCCAATTTTTCCCCCTTTGCTCGTCTCCACCCCCCGACCCTTGTTCATGTCCATGGATCATGTATATAATTTCTTTGGCTACTCCAATTCCTATACTGTACTGTACTTCCCCATGGTTACTCTGTAACTACCTCTCTACTTCTTAATCCCCTCACCTCTTCACCCATTCTCCCCCTGCGCCCCTCCCATCTGGCAACCTTCTGGTAACTACTTTTTTAAAGGTATTTATTTTTAGACAGAGGGGAAGGGAAGGAGAGAAACATCAATGTGTGGTTGCCTCTCATGTGCCCTGCACTAGGAAACCTGGCCCACAACCCAGGCGTGTGCCCTGGCTGGGAATTGAACCAGCGACCCTTTAGTTTGCAGTCCAGCACTCAAACCACTGAGCCACACCAGCCAGGGCCGGTAACTAGCTTCTTTTCTCTTGCTGCTTTTAAGATTCCCTCTTTAACTTTTGGCCTTTTAATAATGATGTGTCTGCCCTGGCTGGTGTGGCTCAGTGGATTGAGTGCTGGCCTGCGAATCAAAGAGTCTCTGGTTCGATTCCCAGTCAGGGCACATGCCTGGGTTGTGGGCCAGGTCCCCAGTACAGGCCACGTAAGAGGCAACCACACATTGATGTTTCTCTCCCTCTCTCCTTCCCTTCCCCTCTCTCTAAAAATAAATAAATAAAATCTAAAAAATAAACTAAAATAAAATAATGATGTGTCTTGTAGAGTGCCTCTTTGCATCCATTAAAATTGGGATTCTCTGTGCTTCCTGGACTTGCATGTCTATTTCCTTTCCAAATTAGAGAAGTTTTCTTTCACTATTTTTTGAGACAGATTTCCAATTTCTTGTTCTTTCTCTTCTTCTGGCACCCCTGTGAGGTGAAAGTTGGACCTCTTAAAGTTTTCCCAGAGGCTATTTATACTATCCTCATTTTTTTTTATTCTTTTTTCTTCTTGTTCTGCATGGTTGTTTTTTGCTTCCTTTAGTTCCAAATCATTGATCTGATTCACGGCTTCATCCATTTTACTGTTGTTTCTCTGTAAATTGTTCTTTATTTCAATTAGTGTATCCTTCGTTTCTGACTGGGTCTTTTTTTGTGCTGCTGAGGTCCTCACTAAATTCCTTGAACATCCTTATAACCAGTGTTTTGAACTCTGCATCTGATAGATTGCTTACTTACATTTCAATTAGTTCTTTTTCTGGAGTTTTGATCTCTTATTTCATTTGGGCCAGTTTCTTTGTCTCCTCATTTTGGCAGCCTCACTGTGTTTGTTTTTATATATTAGGTAGAGCTGCTTTGACTCCATGTCTTGGTACTGTGGCCTCCTGTAGGGTCCAGTGGCACCGCCTCCCCTTTCACCCAAGTTGGGTACTAGAGGTGTGCCCGTTGTGTGGGCTGAGTATACTCTCCTCTTATAGTGGAGCCTTGGTTGCTGTTGGCAGATCAATGGGAGGGAATTACCCAGGCCAGTCAGCTGCAAGACCTGGCTGTGACCACTGACCACCAACCTCTGCCCTCTGAGGAGGATCAGCTGTGCAGGGGCAGGGTGGTGGTGTTCTGAGTGGTCTGTAGCTGTCCACTGGGTGCGTTGGCCCTGAAGTTTTCTGGGTGGTACGGGCCAAGGCCAGCCCCACTTGTGTTTTGCCCAAGGCACCTTGCCTGAGCTATAAAGCAACCTGAGATGGCTGCTACGAGTGCTGAGCTTGGAGATTCCCAGGTGAAGCCAAGCTGTGACTTTAATCAGGCTGCTAGGCTAGGGCACACTGAAGCTAGCTGTTGTTTGTTTGATAGGATTTAGGAGCCCAGCCCAGCCATTCTTTGGAAAAGCAGCTTGAGTGGGCCTGTAAGTGGGTTAGGTAGAGCCCCTGTGGATCTCCAGGTAGGTCACACTGTGTTAGCCAGGAGTCTCAGATATGGCACCAGCTTACCAGCTCAGGGGGCATAGGGTTCAGCAAAAGGACAATGGCCTCTGCTCACCCCGATGCCAGACAATTCACTCTCTCCCTGTATGCCACTGGTGCCCTTCAAGCTGCCACCCCGGTGCTGGAGCTCAGAGCGAGTGAGTCTGAGTAGGTGAGTAGGTAAGTCGGTGTGTGGGTTCTCAAAGAGGAACTGCCTAGGGCTCTAGCAGCCTCCTCTACCAACTCAATCCCCGCTGGTTTTCCTGGTTTTCACAGCCAGAAGTTGTGGGGATTTATTTTCCTGGCACTAGAATCCTGTGCGGCAGTAGGGGTGGGGGGCGCTGGTGTGGGGCTGGGGCCCCTCGCTCCCAAGATATCGCTTCTGAATTTTTATCCACGTGAGTGTGGGCCCAGCCCATTCCACATCCATGCCCCTCCTACTAGTCTGGATGGAAGTGGTTTCTTCAATTCTGTAGTTGTCAGACTTCCATTCAGCTCGACTTCTGATGGTTCTGAGTGATGGTTGTTCTATAGTTTAGTTGTAATTTTGGTTGTGCGAAGAGGTGAGCCATGTCTGCCTAGGTCACCATCTTTGCTTTTTTTTTTTTCTCCTCACTCAAGGATATGCCTCTATTGATTTTATCTATCTATCTATCTATTTAGTTTAATTATCACTCAAGAATTTATTTACTGATTTCAGAGACAGAGACAGAGACAGACAGACATTGATTGGCTGCCTCCCTGCCTCCCACATGCACCTTGATTGGGGCTCAAACACACAACCTTTTGGTGTACATGATGGTGCTCCAATGAACCAATCCACCTGGCCAGGGCAGCATCTTTATTTTTTTGTTCTTTTTTTTAATTTCAATAATTATATTTTATTTTTACTTTTTTCGCGGGGGGTGTCACACGACATACCAAATAGTTACTTTATTTTTTTTTTCTTTTTTAAAAATATATATTTTATTGATTATGCTATTATGTTGTCCCATTTTCCCCCATTTATTCCCCTCTGCCCTGCGTACTGCCACCCACCCGCATTCCCCCTGTTTAGTTCATGTCCATGGGTCATATATGTAAGTTCTTTGGCTTCTACATTTCCTATACTATTTTTAACCTCCCCCTGTCTATCTTCTACCTACCATTTATGCTTTTTATTCCCTGTACCTTTTCCACCCACTCCCCTGCTGATAACCCTCCGTGTGATCTCCATTTCTGTGATTCTGTTCCTGTTCTAGTTGTTTGCTTAGTTTGTTTTTGTTTTAGTTTTTGTTTTAGGTTTGGCTGTTAATAACTGACTTTACTGTCATTTTACTGTTCATATTTTTTATCTTTTTTTTCTTAGATAAGTCCCTTTAACATTTCATATAATAAGGGTTTGGTGATGATGAACTCCTTGAACTTGACCTTATCTGGGAAGCACTTTATCTGCCCTTACATTCTAAATGATAGCTTGGCTGGATAGAGTAATCTTGGATGTAGGTCCTTGCCTTTCATGACTTGGAATACTTCTTTCCAGCCCCTTCTTGCCTGTAAGGTTTCTTTTGAGAAATCTGCTGACAGTCTGATGGGCACTCCTTTGTAGGCTACTGTCTCCTTTTCTCTTGCTGCTTTTAAGATTCTCTCCTTATCTTTAATCTTGGGTAATGTAATTATGATGTTCCTTGGTGTGTTCCTCCTTGGGTCTAACTTCTTTGGGACTCTCAGAGCTTCCTGGACTCCCTGGAAGTCTATTTCCTTCACCAGATTGGGGAAGTTCTCCTTTATTATTTGTTCAAATAAGTTTTCAATTTCTTTCTCTTCCTCTTCTTCTTCTGGCACCCCTATGATTTGGACGTTGGAACATTTAAAGACGTCCTGGAGGTTTCTAACCCTCTCCTCAGTTTTTTGAATTCTTGTTTCTTCACTGTGTTCTGGTTGAATGTTTCTTTCTTCCTTCTGATCCACACCATTGATTTGAGTCTGGGTTTCCTTCCCGACACTGTTGGTTCCCTGTACATTTTCCTTCATTTCACTTAGCATAGCCTTCATTTTTTCATCTAGTTTACAACCATATTCATCCAATTCTGTGAGCATCTGTTACCAGTGTTTTGAACTGTGCATCTGATAGGTTGGCTGTCTCTTCATCGCTTAGTTGTATTTTTTCTGGAGTTTGATCTGTTCTTTCATTTGGGCCATTTTTTTTTTTTATTTGTCTCCGAGCACCTGTTACATTGTGAGGGGCGGAGTCTTAGGTGTTCACCAGGGTGGGGCCACCCACAGTTGCTGCATTCTGACACTGTATGTGGAGGAGGGATCAGAGAGGGAACAGTGCCACTTACTCACCTCTCTGCTGGTTTTCAGTCACTTCCCGTGCTACCCACAATCAAATTGGGCCCTTCTGGTGCTGATTCCAGGTGGATGGGCTTGTGTATGTTCTAGGACCCTATGGGTCTCTCCAACCAACTCTCCCGTGATGCTGGGCGTTTCTCCCGCTGCCATCTCAACCCCCACAGGTTTTTTCAATCAGAGGTTTGAGGCTTTATTTCCCCTGCACTGGAACCCTGGGTTGTGTGGTCTGTCTCACTCCCCAGTTGTTCTCCCCGGTTTATCTGCACGTGGGTGTGGGGCCGCCCAGTCCGCCGAGCTGCCTGTCTCTGCCCCTCCTACTGGTCTGGATGAATGTTCCTTCTTTAACTCCTTGGTTGTCAGACTTCCATATAGTTCGATTTTCTGTCAATTCTGGTTGTTTCTGATTTTAAATTTGTTGTTGTCCTTTTTGTTGTATGAGGAGGCATAATGTGTCTACCTACACCTCCATCTTGGCTGGACAATTTTTTTCTTTAAGACTTTATTTTTTTAGAGCAGTTTTAGGTTCACAGGAAAATTGAGAGGAAGATACAGAGATTTCTCATATACTTCCTGTCCCCACACATGCATAGCTTCCCCATCATCAACATTCCCCACAAGAATGTACATTTGTTACAATTAATGCACCTATATACAGTGATGCATCATTATCACTCAAAGTCCATAGTTTATGTTAGGGCTTACTATCAGTGTATCATACAGAGTCCTTTCACTACTTTACAAATTCTCTGTTTTCTACTCTGACCTGTGTGGCTCTGTTGGGTGTCGTCCCACAAAGAGAAGGGTCGCCAGTTTAATTTCCAGTAAGGGCACTTGCCTGGGTTTTGAGTTTGGTCCCAGACAGGGTACATGCGAGAAGCGACCAATCGATGTTTCTGTCTCTCCCTTCCTTCCCTTTCCCTAAAAATATATAAATAAAAATTTTTAAAAATCCTCTGTGTTCTACCTATTCGTCTGTCCCTCTTCTCTAACCCCTACGAACCACTGATAATTTTATTGTCTCCATAGTTTTGCCTTTCCAGAATGTCACATACTTGTAATCATTACAGTATATAGCTTTTTCAGATTGGCTTCTTTTTTTTAGTAGTTTGCATTTAAGGTTCCTCTGTGTCTTTTCATGGCGTGATAGTTCATCTCTTATTAGCACTGAATAATATTCTATTGTCTGAATGTAACAGTTTATTAATTCATTCTCATACTGAAAGACATAGTGGTTACTTCTCAGTTTTGGCAATTATGACTAAAGCTATTATAAACATCCATATGCAGGTTTTTGTGCGGACATAGGTTTTCAGCTCCGTTGGGTAAATATCAAGGAGCACGATTGCTGGATCATATGGTAAGAGTATGTTTAGTTTAAGAAACCACTAAACTCTCTTCCAGAGTGTTTAAACCATTCTGCATTCCCACCAGCAGTAAAAGAGTTCCTATTGTTCCACATCCTTACCATCATTTGGTGTTAGTGTTTCAGATTTTGGCCATTTAATAGGTATATATTGATATCTCATCATGTTTTTTAAAGAAAAATATAGGGATTAACACGCTCTTTTAATTTGTTTTAAAATATATATATATATTTTAAGATTTTTTAAATTTATTTTTAGAGAAAGGGGAAAGGAGGGAGAAAGAGAGGGAGAGAAACTCCAGTGTGTGGTTGCTTCATGTGTGCCTCCTACTGGAGACCAGGCCCGCAACCCAGGCACGTGCCCTGACCGGGAATCGAACCAGCGACCCCCTGGTTCACAGACTGGCACTCAAATCACTGAGCCACACCAGCCAGGGCAGTTTTAAAATATTTTTAAGGTTTAAAAGTATTTGAAGTTTGTAACTCCTAGTAGGAAAACACTACCTGAACAAATAACACTAGGGCAAAACACTGTAAAATGTTGTAGCTTATTTGGGGCAGAGAGGTGGGGATTCTTTTCAAAGCACCCCAGCTTTCTCCATGAGGTCAGAGGTATACTGGTTTGTATTACTGTGACATCCATTGGGTGATTTAGTTGCTTTGCTTTTTTTTTAAGCGAGGGCTTTATTTGTCAGATGGATATTACCCTTGACCTCCAAATATGGTGACAGTTTACTGATAAGATTCATAACCTTTGTTTACTCTAATGTTTTGACATATTCACCAGGTTCGGGCCACATTCTGGAAGGCCACTATAGCTTCTGGATGCGAGAACCTCTGGATCACTGAGAATCTCATTGATCCCAGGCACTCCTGCCAGTCTAGGTGCGCCCTCTCCCTTCCCAGGCATTCCCTTAGGAAAGCCACATGGAAAACAGCCATACTGAGCTCCTGACTGTGGCCTGGCTTCTTCCTCCCTCTGGGCTCTCTCATGTTTTTTCCAAGCCTTCTTAACCCTTTTCATTCTTTCTTTGATCTCTTGCTCTTCATGTTTTCTTTCTCTGATGTTCTGCAATTTTCTGTGCCCTTGGTTGAACTTCTTTAGCATTGCACTAGCGTCTTCATCATAATCCAGTATGCAAGCAAAGGAAGAATATGGGCTGCTTCTTTCCAGTGGCCCAGAAGTCTATGTGCTTTCCCTCACCATTTGTAAGGTTGAACTGAATCGGGATTTATTTCAACAGCTTTATCAGTCGCCGATGGCAGCATATGGCTTCTGTAATTTGTTGAAGATACTGGCTCTCTTGGCATATAGAATTGCCAAGTGAGGATTCAGCTTGATGGCATCTGTAAACAAATCATTGACTTTCTGTAGTTCACCATCATTTAGGGCTTCAATGGCAGCCACTTTTTTTAATTATTTGCCTGATCCATCATCTCCTCATTTATCTCTACATTTTTACCTCCCGTTTCTTTTTTTTTTTTTTTTA